>JAABOM020055260.1:0-15383 GCA_011800125.2 Solanum clarkiae | reverse complement strand
GGGGTTCAGGGAGTGGGGAGTGAATTAAAAATTGAATTTTTAAAATTTGAATTTTCTTAAAATATAATTTTTTACCTTTTTTTTTCTTGTATAGGGGGGAGGGAGGGCTGGGGGTGTCCCGGGGGAGGAATTTGTTGTGGAGGTGAAAGAGAATGGGGGTTGGAGTAAATCCTTCAGCCAAAGTGATAGTGGTTATATCAACGTCAGAAAAAGACTCAGCATTCAGGCAAGCCACCCGGTCGTGTAGTACGTAGTGGGTTTAGTATGCCCCACCCAAACAAACGGCTCCGAAACAAAGGAAAAGGTGTGTGCCGCACTCATGAAGGACTGCCAGTGGTTTGAAATTTTTAATAATTATTTTTTTTTAAAAAATATTTTTTTTGTATGGGGGTTGGGGGTGGAGGACTGCGTGGGGGGTCCCGGAGTGGGGGGAGTTGGTGTAAAAAAATTAATATTTTCAATGTTAACACCCAATTTTGACCTAACATTTTTTAAAAAATTATATATTTTGTGTTATTATTTTTTAAATAGTCTGAAATACCTTTTGATAATTTCAGATTAATTTTTGATAATTATTCCTATTTCTAGAATGTTAGAATTTAATTATTTTAATTATTAATTTTAAAGAATGTAATAATTTATTTTTTCCTGTCCAGATATGATTATATGCGTATGTTTAGTTGACCCATAATTTAGACCCATTAGGTTTTGCGTATATAATTTCATATTGTTATAATATGTCATACCTCGAGAGGGTACCTTAGGCGTAACTGACACTCAGATACTCTTGCTAGCCCCCAAACGAACCACCTTGTCCCATCACATTCGTTCGATTAGTAAATTAGCAGAAGATACTCGAGAAATAATAGAATCTAGCAGTGGGCTACGAGACTTATCTACTCTGTCCATCATAAGAAACAAAATCAACAAAACAATTCAGTCTGGAAAGGAAAAAAGAGGAAAAAGAAACCCCAACATCAGCCATCATCGATCTATGTCTATGAAGCCTCTATAACTACTATCTAAGAAGGTCCCATGATAGGCCATCGCTACCACAGTCCAATAAAATAACTCAAAAGGAACAAAAAATAAGTAAAGATGTCCTCCGAAGGTAGGGGAGGACTCACCAAGTCTAAAATCAAGGAACTCTAAACCTCAATGATTCGCCTGCTGAAGTCGTCTATCTACTCAATCTGCATCATAAAACGATGTAGCACCAAAGAGCGTTAGTACGTGGGAATGAATTGTATGTAAAATGAGCTAAAGTAAACAATATAAGCAAGATAATACATCAAGATATCAGCTCATCCATCACTTAATCTCAACTCAGAATAAGGAACAGGACTTTGTCACATCACTATTAATCAAGACTCATACTATCATATCAACCTCAGAGTACTATCAATATGAAACCTATCTGGGAGTTTCTCTAACCGACAACCACCATATAGCACCCCATAAAATTACTAAAACGCTCCTAAAATATATCGTGTACACAACGCATCTTCCCAAGATCTGATGGAAAATATGAGACCGGATTTGCGATCAGCATGAAAAATTGAGTCAGAAAAAGGTTTCGACCCGAATTAAAATAAGCTAGGTCGATTTTCGAAATGCCCAATTTTGGGCAGAAACAGTGAGCTTTCCGCGCCCCCTCTGCAATGTGCCAGGGGTGCAGAGCTGCACATACGATTTTTCTTGTTTTTCGACGGGAATTGAATATATGCAAAAGTTCACCAACAACACTGGAGCGCGCCCCCTCTGCGACGCGTACTTGTGTTCTAGGAAATTATTTTCTTTCTTTTATTTTGGGAAGGAAAATTTTATCCTTCCCAAAATATTTCAACATTCCCAAAATGTCTTTTAAAGGATATTTCATACAAAAGGGTTTTAAACCCATAAATTTTTTAAGTATTTTACGCAAGTTAGAGAGAAGAAGAGGAGAGAAAGAGTAAGGGTTTCAAAAGACATTCCAATTTCTTTGAAGAATCTCCATTCCCAGGTATGTAAAAGCTACCCAAAAGCATGAAATCGTTCTTCCATGTTCCAATGTAGAGTTAGAATGAAAGATAAATGTCTAGAAGTCTTGAATTATGATTTCTTGAAGGTTCTTGAATATTGACATTAAATTATTGGATATTATCTTGAGTTCTTGAATATATTCGTTAAAATACATTTTCATATCCTAAATTGATGATCATCATGCTTAAAATTTACTATATACTTATATATTTATGTGATTGTGATTTAAACTCTTACGAATTCTCTCTGTAAAGACTTGAATAATGAACTTAGGGGGATGTCTAGAACCTTGATTGTCTGAGTGTGATGTTTGACTGAGTCTGAGTCCTGAGGTGAGTGTATTGATGACTATGATACCTGAGAATAACATCAATAGAGTTCAATGAATATATCCCCCTTGAATTTGAAAAGATAGACTTGCCCGTAGAGGTTGGGTAATCAAAAAATTCTTGATGGATTGCTACACTTATGAGCATATTGAGTCCTAGGAGGTGTATTATCACCAAGATGGGTAAGAGTAAGTCCCAGTTGTACCCATTAACTATATGGCCAGCGTAGGAGAGGATTGGACCGTGAAAGAGAATGTTTCCTTTGTCCCAAAAGAGGACTTGACAGACCTTTGGATCCACTGACAGACTCGTCCCTTACCCTGGCAAGGTATTGGACGGATGTGGAAACAACATCTCTTTATTGTATCACTACTGGCTCATAGATAGTGGCTGTCGGTTGTAGAAACTCCCAGATAGGTTTCATGATGATAGAACTCCGATGTTATGTAAATGTTTGATATTTGATGGATAGTGAGGTGATAGAGTCTTGTCCTTTATTCTGAGGTGAGACTGAGTGATTGAATAGTGACTGCATTTTGATTCCTTTTCTTTATCCCGCTTTACATACAATACATTCCATGTACTAACGTCCCTCTGGTGCTGCATCATTCTATGATGTAGATTCTACAAACCGAGGACTTCAGCAACCCGATCATTGAGTTTCAGAGCTCTCTATTCTAGACAGTGGTGAGTCCTCCCCTGCATTCGGAGGATGTTTATTTTCTTGTTGGACAGTCTTTTACTTGATTTTGGTAGCCATGGCCTGTCATAGTACCGTCTCAGACTACAGTATAGAGGCTTCATAGATATAGATTTTGATGTTGATGTTGATGTTGGGGGTTCTTTCCCTCTCTTTTCTTTAGATTCATATTTTTGTTTGGATTTTATCACGGGCTTACCCTAATCTCGAAAGCAGCATGATTCAATATGGGTGATTGTTGACAGGATGACAATATCAGCCCACTTCTTGGTAGTCAAGACAACTTACACTGTTGATGAGTATGCCCGACTGTTATTCACGAGATTATGAGGTTGCATGGGGTTCCCTTGTGCATCATCTTGGACAAAGGAGCTCAATTCACCTCCAAATTTTAGAGATCTTTCCAGAAGGGATTAGGTATGAAGGTAAACTTGAGCATCGCTTTTCACCCACAGACAGATGGGCAGGCAGAGCAGACCATTCAGACTTGGAGGATATATTGAGGGCATATATGATCGAATTCAAGTGAAATTAGGATGGTTATCTGTTGTTTATTGAGTTCGCACACAATAATAGCTATCATGCCAACATTTTGATGGCCCCATATGAGCCATTATATAGGAGGAGGTATAGATCACCGATAGGCTGGTTCGAAGTGGGTGAAACCTGAGTTTATTGGGCCTGAACTTGTACACTAGTCTATGGGGAAAGTGAAAGTCATCAGGGAAAGGTTGAAGACAACGTAGAATTGCCAGAAGTCATATATAGATGTGAGAAGAAGAGACTTGGAGTTTGAGGTAGATGATTGGGTGTACTTGAAAGTGTCAACCATGAAGGGTGTCACGAGATTTGGTAAGAAGGCTAAGCTGAGTCCCCATTACATCAGACCATATCAGATCATAAGGAGGATTGGGAAGTTTGCTTATGAGCTAGACTTGCCTTCCGAGCTAGACGGAGTTCACCCAGTGTTTCATGTATCTATGCTGAAGAAGTGTTTGGGGATCTAGCCTTAGCAATTCCAGTGGAGAGTATGGGAGTGAAGGACAACTTATCATATGAGGAAATTCCAGTCCAGATCTTTGACTGACAGGTTCGTAAGCTGAGGAATAAAGAGATAGCCTCCATTAAAGTCTTATGGAGGAACCAGTTTGTTGAGAAAGCTACGTGGGAAGCTGAGGAAGTGATGAAACTCAAATACCCATATCTATTCGTTCCAAGTGATGATGATGTTGAAGGTAAGTATTCCTATCCTTAACACTCTCGAATGTTCCTTTTCATTAAGTTGATACCTTGTTTTATTCCATTTTTGAGTTTAAGACAGAGATAGATAGATGATGGATAGCAAGAGTCCGAGTGTTCCCGAGTGAGGAATGAGATGAGTTCTGGGTTATTCATATCCCAGTCCAACCTTTACTCATCATTCGAGGATGAATGATTCGAAGGGGCAGATGATGTAACACCTTATAAAATTACTAAAAAAATGCCCCTAAAATACATCATGCGCACAATGTGTCTTCCCGAGTTCTGATGGAAAATCCAAGACTGGATTTTCAATCAGCGTAAAAAATTGAGTCAAAAATGGTCTCGACTGAATTAAAATAAGACGAGTTGATTTTTTAAATGCCTAATTTTGGGAAGAAACAATGAGATTTTCGCGCCACCTCCGCGAAGCGCCAGGGAGTGGAACTATACTTAGGAATTTTCTTGTTTTTTGATGGGAATTGAATGTACGTGAAAGTTCACAAAAAACATTGGTGAGCGCCTCTTCTGCGTCGCGCACCTATGTTCCAGGAAATTATTTTCTTTCTTTCATTTCAGGAAGGGCAATTTTGTCCTTACCAAAATATTTTAACATTCCCTAAACATATTCTTAAGGATATTTCGTACAAAAGGGTTTTAAACCCATAAATTTTCTAAGTCTTTTATGCAAGTCAGAGAGAAGAAGAGGAGAGAAAGAGTAAGGGTTTCAAGAGAGCTTCCAATTTCTTCGAAGAATCTCCATTCCTAGGGTATGTAAAGGCTACCCAAAAGCATGAAATCATACTTCCATGAGCCAATATAGAGTTAGAATGAAAGACAAATGTCTAGAAGTCTTGAATTATGATTTCTTGAAGGTTCTTGAATATGGACATTAAATTATTGGATATTATCTTGAGTTGTTGAATATATTCGTTAAACTACATTTTCATATCCTAAATTGATATTCATCATGCTTAAAGTTTACTATATACTTACATATTTATGTGATTGTGATTTAAACTCTTATGAATTCTCTCTGTAAAGACTTGAATAATGAACTTAGAGGGATGTCTAGAGCCTTGATTGTTTGAATGTGATGTTTAACTGAGTCTGAGTCTTGAGGTGAGTATGTTGATGACTGTGATAGCTGAATAACATTAATAGAGTTGAATGAATATATAGTCCTTGAATTTGAAAAGACAGAATTGCCCGTAGAGGTTAGGTGATGAAAGTTCTTGATGGATTGCTAAATTTATGAGCATATTGAGTTTTGGTAGGAGTATTAACACCGAAATAGGGAATGAGTCCCACTTATACCCATTAACTATGTGGCCAGTGTAGGAGAGGATTGAACCTTGGAAGCGGATGTTTTCTTTGTCCCAAAAGAGGACTTCAAAGACCTTGGATCCACTAACAGACTCGTCCCTCACCCAGGCAAGGTACTGGATGGATGTTGTAACGACATCTCTTCGTTGTGTCAGTACCGGCTCATAGTAGTGGTTGTCAGTTATAGAAACTCGCAGATAGGTTTCATGATGATAGAACTATGATGTGATTTGAATGTTTGATGTTTGATGGATAGTGAGGTGATAAAGTCTTGTCCTTTATTCTGAGGTGAGGGTGAGTGATTGAGTAGTGACTACATTTTGTTTCCTTTTCTTTAGCCCATTTTCCATAAGTGTATTCTATGTACTAACGTCTCTTTGGCACTGCATCATTTTATGATGTAGATTCGATAGACCGAGGACTTCAGCAGCTCGATCGTTGAGTTTTCGAGCTCTCTATTCCAGACAATGTTGAGTCTTCCCCTGCATATGGAGGATTTTATTTTCTTGTTGGATAGTCTTTTACTTGATTTTGGTAGCATTGGCCCATCATGGTACCGTCTCAAACTATAGTATAGAGGCTTCATAGATGTAGATGTTGATGTTGATGTTGGGGGTTCTTTCCCTCTCTTTTCTTTACATTCAGATTTTTGTTTTGTATTCTTTTTATTCTATGATAGATTGATATTGATAGTATTCATCCCACAAATAGAATTGTATTACTATTATTATCTTATTTCTTCCATTGATGAATTAACTGAACGAAGGCAAATGAGACTAGGTGGTCCGCTTGGGGGCTAGCAATAGTCTTCGAGTGCCAGTCACATATAAGGTACCCTCCTGGGGCGTAACACACCATCAATGAGCCTGTGATGGTACAATGAAGCGATGTCATTGCCACATCCGTCCAGTACCTTGCGGGGGTAAAGGGAGAATCTATCAGGGGATCCCAAAAGTCTATCAAGTCCTCTGCAGGACAAAGGAAATATCCACTTTCACAGTCCAATACTCTCTTATGCTGGCCAGGTAGTTAATGAGTACGAGTGAGACTCACTCTTACCCATTTCGGTGCTAATACTTATCCAAGGACTTGACATGCTCATAAGTCTATTAACAACAGGATGGTTATCAACCAATCTCCGTCAGACAAGGACCTCCACTCATCCGATCATCTATCGACTCAAGGGATTAAGAACATTATTATAGTTCCAAGTTCTATCTCTAAAAGACCTCTAAGGATGTCCCTCTCAATCAGTTTCAGCAACATTATCCTTAACACTCGCTCAATTCAAGACTCTGACCATAACAATCATGCATATATATATAACCCAGGCTCTAGACATCAACCCATAGCTTCATTCATTCACTCTTAGCAATTATATGTATATAGTCTATACAATAGGTCAGATAATCAATTAAGCAAGTAAGTCAAATTGTGATGATCATCGATTTAAGAAAATACATGTAGATTACCAGTAGTTTTCAGAAATCATGCATGAAATTGACAAATCAGACTCATCAACTTCATCTATCAACCTTCTACGTTCAGCGGGGCACATGGGACAACAATCCCATTTTTTGGGTAGCCTTTACTTACTTGGATGAAGATTTTACTAATCTTAAACAAGAATTGAACTCGAACCCTCAATCCTCAGAGCTTTCCTGCCTTCCCTCTCAATGTTTTCTTGCATAAAAGCTTAAGAAGAATGAGAAACCCTTAATCGATATAAAATGGCTTTAAAAATAATTTTAAGACTTAGGATAGGGTGGGGAGTGACCAAAAAACCCTTCCCGAATTAAAAGATTTTTTAAAAAAAAAACTTAAACAACGGTCCACGATGCGCCAGGAGTGTGGCCCAGTACATTTTCGCGAATTTTTGAAATTTCAAATTCTCTTCGAAAAATTAGAAAAAGAACAAGTGTTACTCTGCGACCCTTCGCATCGCGCCAGGGGCACGATCGACATTATTTTTGCATTAATTAGTGAAAATTATTTTTCGACCTGGTTTGCTCTAAAATTGGGTCGAGAGCATTTTCCCACTCAATTTTTTGCGTTGATCGCAAATTCAGTTTCGGATTTCCCATCAGAGCTTTGAAAGGTGTGTTATGCGCACGATTTGTTCTAGGGGTGTTTCAATAATTGCACGAGGTGTTACACTATCTCCCCCATGGGATCATTTCATCCTTGAATGATGAGTAAAAGATGAATAAAGCATGAGTAGACTGAAAACTCATCTCACCCCTCACTCGAGAACTCTCGAACCCTCAACTATCCATCACCTTCTGCATCTCTTTCTTAGACTCAAGAATAAAATTAATACATCAACTCAAGAAAGGAACTTCCATAAAGTTAAGGATAGAGACCTCACCTTCAACATCATCATCATTCGTCACAAATAGGTGCAGGTATTTGAGTTTCATCACTTCCCTAGCTTCCGATGTAGCTTCCTCAACGGATTAATTCCTCCATAGAACTTTGACGGAGACTATCTCTTTGTTCCTCAGCTTACGAACTTGTCATATTTGGACCGAAATTTCTTTGTAGAATAGGCTATCCTTAATTCCTGTACTCGCAATAGGAATGTCAAAAGTAGGATCCCCCAAACACTTCTTCAGCATCGAAACGTGGAACACCAGATGAACTCCATCTTGCTCGGAAGGCATGTCTAGCTCACAAATGACCTTACTAATCCTCCTCATAATCTGGTAAAGTCTAATATAATGTGGACTCAATTTCCCCTTCTTACCGAACCTCATAACACCCTTCATGGGTGATACCTTTAAGTACACCTAACTATCTACCTCAAACTCCAAGTTTCTTCTCCTTATATCTGTATAAGACTTTTGGCGACTTTGTGTTGTCCTTAACCATTCTCTGATGACTTTCACCTTCTCCATAGACTGGTGGAAAAGATCGAGTCCAATTAATTCAGCGTTACCCTCCACAAACCATCCAATCGGTGATCTATATCTCCTCCCCTACAAAGCTTCACAAGGGGCCATCTGAATACTAGCATGGTAACTATTGTTGTATGCGAATTCAATCAATGCCAGATGATCATCCCAGTTCCCCTTGATGTCAATGACTCAAGGTCTCAACATAACCTCCAAAGTCTGAATGGTGCGCTTAGCTTGTCCATCTATCTGAGGGTGGAAGGCTGTGCTCAGATTCACTTGCGTCCCCAATCCCTTCGGAAAAGATCTCCAAAATTGATAGATGAATTGATCTCCTCTGTCCAAGATGATGGACAAGGAAACCCCATGCAACCTCACAATCTCACGAATGTATAGTCGGGCATACTCCTCAGCCATATTATTTGTCTTAGCTTCCAAGAAGTAGGCTAATTTAGTCATCCTATCCACAATCATCCATATCGAATCATGCTGCTTTTGAGATCTTAGTAAGCTGGTAATGAAATATATGTTGATCATCTCCCACATCCACTCAGGAATTTCAATATTATGAGCCAACCACACAGTTTCTGATGTTCAACCTTGACCTGTTGACAATTGGGGCACTTAGAGACAAATTCCGCAATGTCCCTCTTTATTCCATTCCACCAATAGAATTCTCTCAAGTTGTGGTACATCTTGGTGGAACCAGGATGGATAGAATATTTGGATCTATGAGCTTCGACCATGATTCTTTCTCGTAAGCCATCAACAGCAGGCACACACAATCTACCCTGGTATCTCAACACCCCATCTCCCTCTTTGGAGAAAACCATCAACTTCTGCTTGAGGATCACTTCATTCAATTGGTCAAAACAGGGTCTTAGTCTTGCTTTTCCTTCACTTCTGACACTAAAGATGAAGCAAATCAATTCTAAACATTGACCTCACCTTTATTATTCTCCTCAAGTTACACTCCCAGTCTAGCAAATCTATGCACTTCTGTCACAACCCAAGCCTCGGGCCTAGATGTGACCGGCGAATGGGGAAATCGAAGGAACCCCAAACAAGCCTCATAGCATATCATTACACATCCTTGGTCGCGGAATAATTAAATGACATTTGAAGAATGGCAATAAGGGAAAAAAGGGCTAAGGGAGGACTAGTCATAACATAGAGTCAAGAGATATTAGAATCAACTCATGGCATAAATACATAGCTCTATCCAACAACACCTCTACTATATAGATAACGGCGGGGGCCAAGACATGCAATCGGAGCTCACCTCAAAGTCATAAGTAAACGATAAAGTAAAGAGAATCTTAATACATAGTTAATAGCAACATAGACTAAGGTCCCCGAAATGGAGTACTCACCAACAAGCTGGAAATAGTACCGCCTAACCACGTCGAGGAGGAGGATCAAGTCGGGCACCAGTTCCTACATGGTGACAGCATGTAGGCAAGAGTATGCGTTAGTAAGTTTGAATGTACTAAGTATGTGGGATACAATGCAACAAGGAATAAGCATCATAACCAAAATGCATATCAATAGACAATAGGCGTAATATAATAATATGACACGTATGATCAATGATAGAGTAAAACATGCGGGTATAAAATATCATATATGAAGAAGAGACCAAACTAGCTTTCCAACCTTGGTTGGTTGATGATGGTCACACCCTAATCATCCTAGGTGGTGAGGTATAAATTCCTCACATGGTTGATATTGGTCTCACCCTAATCATCCTAGGTGGCAAGGTATAAAAACCTCACATGGTTGATGAGTACAAAACCCGAACTCGATTGATGATGGTGACACCACAATCATCCTAGGTGGTGAAGTATAAACCCCTTACATGGTTAATGACTACAAAACCCCAACTCAGTTGATGATGGTTACACCCCAATCATCGTAGGTGGTGAAGTATAAACTCCTCACATGGTTACCCGGGCTCTTATCCCCTGGATTGTGCATGGTCTAGTGCAACACTTTACATACGATTCATCATAAGCTCTAATGCAACACCTCATGTAGGAATAATCATGTACATAAGCTCATTTCATTATCATAACATCATTCATATCATATCTCACGCTTTGGACCTTCAATTTCTCAGGAGAGCATGGCCGGACGTTTTATCAAACACCTTGGGGATGTGTAATGAGGGTAAAAGAGCATGCAATTTAGAGACAAAATCATGCAGGAAAATCAGTGGTAAATCCTTTTAGTTAATATCTTGCAACACCCCAAAGACATTCATATCAAAACCCCTCATCAATTCCAACATTATATCCAAGATTTGAAGCTCAAAACATGTTAAAACAGCCATAATTTCATGAACTAAAGTCATTGTGCAGTAAATTTTTCTATATACAAGACCCACATATAAAATTAAATTTAAATCATGCAATATTAACCAAAATAGGGTTTAGAGCACCATGGGAGGAAGGACCTAACGGTTCAACACCACATACCTTAGGTCTAAAGTTGCTTGGAATTGAGATTGGGAAGAATGAAGGCTTGGAAATGAACTAGGAATCCAATCTTATTCTCAGGTTTCCTTTAATTTGATTGGAGCTTATGGGGGATCTTGAGAGGATTTTAGAGTGTGATTGAGATAAGAGTAATGAAATTGGGTCCTTAAGATTAGAGTTTAGGTCTCCTAGGAAGGTTAAAATAGCCTAAAAAGTCAAAAAGGGTCATTAGGATAATTAGCATTTACAAAAATATCATTAATGAATAGATGGAAAAAATGGCAAAGTGTCATCTCATTGGAGACTTCACAGACCATGTGTCACTCCACGGGTCATGTGGAGTGCCCGTATGAAGTGCCTTAGTGAAAAAATGGAAGTTGGAAAACTTGGAAATATTGACGTCTCGTCACTTTGACGACCACTTTCACGGACTATGTAGTGTTACATGGACCGTGTACTGGTCCGTCCCACCTCACTTAGACAAGAAAATTCTTTTAGCCACCACACATCAGGTGACACGGCCCATACCCCTTCACACGATCTGTACAAGAACACACTACCCGTATGGTTGCCTATGGGGCTTCACTGCATGGGAGGGTCTCACGAAACGGTCATAACTCCTTCGTCCGACGTCGGAATGAGGTGAAACAAAGTGCGTTGCAAATCTAACTCAGAAGGATTTCATTTGATATGTCTTGGGCCACCAAATTCCAAATATTCTAAGAGTTATGATAGTTTCAAGTGGACCCTTATATGAAACAACACCCAAAACTCAACTTGGAGGTAAGTCTTGAACTCGTTTAGGTACTAGGAGTCTCCCATGAATCTAGTACACCCCAAATCTAATCAAATAAGGGTTGAAACATGGATACACAAGAGCATAAAGTTATGGGGTGTCACAATATCTCCCCCTTGGGAACATTCGTCACCGAATGTAAAAGATACGTACACAAGGAGGGTAGCCATGAAGATTTTTAGCCTAATATGGATGCAACAAATGTATCTAAACATTATTTTCAAAAAGGTCTCAACATTAACATCAAAATTTACCATAAAACCTTGCCCATATAAACATTAAAGCATGCAATGGCTTAAGGCCAGAAATTAAGACTTGAAATCGTATTATGATCAGTACCTTAGGCTTGAGTGGAGTGGAAAAGATAAGGGTATCGTTTTTGCATATCCGCTTTGGCCTCCCATGTAGCGCTTTCGACTTGTTGGTTCCTCTAGAGTACCTTAACGGATCTCACCTCCTTGTTCCTCGATCTCTTCACTTGCCTATCTAGAATCCGGATCGGGTCCTCTTCATAAGTCAAGTTATCCTCAACAACACCCACCACCTCAAGAGGCACAATGGCATTAGGGTCACCCACAAACTTCCTCAACATAGAGATATGGAACACCAGATGAACCAAGTTCATTTCACTAGGCAGCTTTAACTCATAAGTTACCTTGCCAACCCTCTTCAAGACCTCATAATGACCAACATACCTTGGACCCAATTTCCCCTTTTTACCAAAGAAGGCCATACCTTTCATTATAGAAACCTCCAAATAAACCCAATCACCCACTTTGAATTCAAGGTCTCTTCTTCTCACATCATCATAAGATTTTTGATGACTTTTAGCCATTCTTAACCTTTCCCTAATCATCCTAACCTTCTCAAGAGCATCCATAACTTGATTTGGTCCCAGTAAGGCCACCTCTCCAACCTTAAACCAACCGACCGGTGATCTATATCGCCTCCCATAAAAAGCCTCAAAAGGGGTCATACCGATGCTAGAGTGATAACTATTGTTGTATGCGAATTTAGTAAAAGGAAGATGGTTATCTCAACTCAACTCCAATACACATTCCCTAAGAATATTTTCAAGGGTTTGAATGGTTCTTTCGGCTTGGCCATCCATTTGGGGATGAAAGGCCGTACTAAGGTGAACTCTTGTATCGAGACCCCTTTGAAAAGACCTCTAGAAGTGTGAAGTGAATTGTGAACCTCAATCCAACATGATGGATAAAGGAACCCCATGTAACCTTACTAACTCATGGATGTACAACCTTGCATACTTTTCAACCCCATATGTGGTCTTAAACGGTAGAAATGAGCCAATTTTGTCATCCTATCAACCACCAACCATATGGAATCAAAACCTTTTCTAGTCTTGGGAAATCCAACCACAAAATCCATATTAATACTCTCCCACTTCCAAGTAGGAATCTCTATATCTTGGGTTAGGCCACCCGACTTTTGATATTCAGCTTTGACTTGTTGACAACTATAGCAACCAGAAACGAATTTGGTAATGTCTCCCTTCATGCCTCCCCACCAATACACATCCCTCAAGTCTCTATACATTTTGGTGGAACCTGGGTGGATATAACAAGAGGAATTATAGGCTTCATCAAGAATTCTCCCCCTCAAACCATCAACACAAGGAACCAATAACCTACCATGTTATCTAAGGGCCCCATCTCACCCTTGGGAGAAAACCTCTATCTTGCCCTCTTTCACCAAAGCCTTCAACACAAGCAAGGAGGAGTCTAGATCTTGTTTTGCTCTTACCTCATCAACCAATGAAGATTTGGAACCATCAACCACAACAACACCACTACCTACATCTTCCAACCTCACCCCCAACCTAGCCATCTCCCTATCACCACTATCCATATGAGTTAGGCTACCCATAGACACCCGACTCAACATATCCGCCATGATATTTGCCTTACCCTGGTGGTAATGCACACTCATATCATAGTCCTTAAGAAGTTCCAGCCACCTTCTTTGCCTCAAGTTGAGATCTTTTTGACTGAAGACGTATTGGAGACTCTTATGATTGGTGAGGACATGAACATGCACCCCACACAAATAATGACACCAAATCTTTAATGCAAAAACCATGACGGCTAATTCAAGATCATGGGTAGGGTAGTTCTTTTCATGCACTTTAAGTTGCCTAGAAGCATAGGCTATGACCTTACCATTTTGCATAAGCACACAACCCAAACAAAACCTAGATGCGTTACAATACATGAAAAACCCTCAAGCCCATCCGATAGTGACAATATAGGAGCGGACACAAGTCTATCTTTCAATATTTGGAAGATTTCCTCACATTCATCGGTCAACACAAACTTAACCTTCTTTTGAGTCAATTTTGTTCATAGGGGAAGCAATGGAGGAGAACCCATCCACAAATCTTCTACAGTAACCCGCAAGGCCCAAGAAGCTCCTAATATCCGATGGGGTCAATGGTCTAGGCCAATTCCTAATAACATTGGTTTTCTTAGGATCCACTTTTATACCATCCCCGACACCACATGACCTAAGAATGAAACCTCCTTTAACCAAAATTTACACTTTTCATATTTAGCATACAATTTCTCTTCCCGTGATCTTTGCAACACAACCCTCAAATTCCCCATATGCTCTTCCCTACTATGTGAATAGATCAAAATATTATCAATGAAGACCACAACAAAGGAATCAAGGTAGGGTTTGAAGACCCTATTCATAAGTCCATGAATATGACTAGTGCATTGGTTAACCCAAAAGACATCACCACGAATTCATAATGCCCATATCTAGTCCGGAAGGTCGTCTTGGGAATATCACACTTCCTCACCTTCACTTGGTGATACCCGGACTAAAGATCAATCTTAGAAAAAAAGCTAGCCCCTTGCAATTGATCAAACAAGTCATCAATCCTTGGAAGAGGATACCTATTCTTTATAGTGACCCTATTGAGTTGTCGTTAGTCAATGCACATTCTAAGTGAACCATCCTTCTTCTTTACAAACAACACCAGTGCATCCCAAGATGATTGGCTAGGCCTAATAAATCCCTTCTCAAACAAATCCTTCAATTGCGCCTTTAACTCCTTCAACTCCGTCGGTGCCATGCGATAAGGGGGAATGGAGATAGGTTGAGTGTCGGGAAGGAGATCTATGTCAAAATCTATCTCCCTTTCGAGTGGGACATCAAGAAGGTCATTTGGGAAGATATCAAGAAACTCATTTAAAACTGGAACTGACTTTATGGAAGGGACTTTGGACTCCACATCTTTGACTCTCACAAGATGATACATACACCCCTTGGAAATCAATCTATGGGCTTTATATTGCATAAAATGAATCTACCTTTTACCACCATGTCATGACTTTCCCACTCAAGGAGGGTTCATTTTTGAAGTGAAACTTGACCCTATGGGTTTCACAATCAATAGAAGCATAGAATGTATGCAACCAATCCATCCCAAGAATAACATGAAAATCAACCATACCTAATCCAACAAGATAACAAGGCAAGATTTTACGCAAGATGCAAACCGGACAATTTCTATACACTTTCCTAGCAATAATTGATGCACCTATAGGAGTAGACACCTCATAAGACTCATGC
>JAABOM020055230.1:0-15384 GCA_011800125.2 Solanum clarkiae | reverse complement strand
TTCAAATCGTAATCTTTATTTTATAATTAAAATAAATGATATAAATCATTATCAAGTTAATAAACTTTTTCAAAAAGAATACAACACACTCTTTGAAATTCTTATTGAGGTAGTTGCTGCCAAAATGTATTAAACTATAATTCCTTAATTTAAGAAGGTACATTTCTTTAAAAATGTATCAAGTGTGATAATGCTTGAAGAAAAATTAATAAATGAACAATTACATTTGGTAATTCAAATATAGATTACATATATTATTTATGTTCAATGTCTACAAATAATAAAAAATATTCATTATTTTTATATATATCAGATAAATTTTACAAAACATATTGTAATTATGTTAGACATGTAAAAAAGCAACATATACTTTAGATTACATTTTATATTGTGTTTAAACTAATAACCATATATTGTTAAGATAAGAACTGCATATGCATATCACTCCATGATAAAATATATTCAAAAAATATTATACGAAAACACTACCACTTAATGATTGAGGGAAGAATCTAGTTTTTTGAAAAAAAATATAAGTCTTGATTATTTATTGTACCACTGCAAATCCTGATGGCCGTAAGAGAGTCCTTGTGATTGGTGGTGGAATAGCCAACTTCACAGACGTTGCTGCTACATTTAGGAGAAGGAGTCTAAACTTAAAGCTGCAAGAATGCACATACATATATGTGAGAAGAGGAGGTCCAAACTACCAAAAAGGTCTTGCAAAAATATTGAGGTCTATGGACCTGAGAAAACCAGGACTAGAATCTGCAAACAGGACTACCACTTCATTCTCCAAGTTGAACCCATTTAGTCGTCTTTTCTTGCTTTGTGTTAGCCTCTCGTTAAGTCGTTTAGAGCATTAGAATTATTTTTCTTTCTTAAAGAACCCTTTTAGAAAATTTTCAATGGTAATTTAGGACTATTTGTGTGACTATAATTATTCTAATGGACTAATAATGTTAGATAATTAACTTATAGGGTGATAAATGATTTTTTTTTTTAATCCTAAGTCCCCTGATCTATATATTAGAATAGATTAGTGAGATATAACAGTTTTAAAATTTTAAGCTGTCTTTCATAATTAAGAAAAGAAAAGGGAATAGAGAAGAGAGTTCCTACGGCTTTCGCAAAAGAGAAGAAGCATTGCAGCTGAGTTGTAATTCTTCATTTTTTTTTTCAATTTAAGAAGTATATCACCTGTGTTAATAAAATAAGATAAAAAAAATTGTGCACTGCTTCGAAAAAAGGAGTATATTACGTCATGGGTGAAAAATTAAATTATTAAATGGGTATTGTTGTATGTTTGTACTTCACTGGATAGTGAGTCCATTGGGATCAGGAGTGAAGAAAGTAAAGCTAAGAAACTGATTTGAAATTTTTGATGTTGGACACACTAACGAAGAAACTAATTTGGAATTCTTGATACAAGTTTGCCTTTATTTTAGAATTTCTCTCTTTCTGTACACATTTCAAGGCCATACATTAATGGCTGGTGGGCCCTTTAGGAGTAAAGTTTGGAGTAACATGGAACTAGGATTATTAAAGGGATGCAGAAAAGATTCTATTTGGAAATTATTTTGTTGTACACGTTGGTTATCCTCACATTGGTATTATTCTTGCTGTGGTGTCAAGCTTAAGTTCTTTGGTGTCGTCCAAAATACCATGCCCAATTTTGACAGTTTATAGGATCAACATTTAGTATTGCTGGTCTTCTTGCTGATTCATTACTGTGAATTTATTGCGTATTTGATAGATTGGGAACGTTCAGAAGCTATACGAAAGGGCAAGGCAAAATCTTGAGGATTTGTGATGCGTGTTTGGCAATTGAGGTATCTTAAGACTTTCAGACTTCGTTGAAGGACGTTTTTCTAAGTTAAGATCAAAACAATAAAAATAGAGAATGGGTAAGGGGTGAAAGATGGGGGTCTCGTACCAATGGTGTGACGGGCATTGGTGCGAGTACCGATGTTATAAAGGGAAAGTTTATTACTATAGATGATGGATTGTAATCCAAGAATGCCAAAGCATATGGGCATTAGCTGATGTAGTATAACTTAGTTTCTTTATGTAGTTATGTTTTTTTATTAAACCCGTACATTGTGATAGTTGAGGTGATTACATATTGTACCAATAATTGTTGAATTGTGATGCATTACCATCCCCTATATTATTTTCATTTTATTATGCATATGGATTGACATGAGATTGAGTGTGTGTTGAGATCATTGTTATAATCTAAGTTGGACACGTGGAGATCGTTCGTGCTGGGGATGGTCGATTTTATGATAGTGCGTTGAGAACGTCCGCACAGACACGTAGAGACCGTCCGTGTCGATATATAGACCTCGCGAGTCCCCCATGGGTCACAAACCCTCGACGTATACCCGAGAGGTATTGTGCATATACGATTGAGAGATGATTTGACATTTGAGGTATATCATTTCGTGGTGTTGCATTGCATCTCATTATACTCTTCATTGTTGTTGATTGTGCTTTACTGGTGTTGGATATCATGTGATGTTTGATTACTCCTATTTTGATAACACTTGATTGTTAAGTATAGTACGAACTTACAAAATTAGAAGATATTCTTCTATATATACTTCTGTTACTACTTCTTCGTTGTTGGTCAATAAGATATATTGGGTACAAGTGGTTTTGTACTCATACTACACTTGTTGCACTCTTTTGTAGTGCAGATTCAATTCCGAGTACGAGTGCATCCCGTGGAGCTGCTTGAGTCCAAGCTTAGACTATCCTGGAGTTGTGGTGAGTTGCTTGATTATTCTGCAGTCCACACCTCCCTCTATCTCATTAATTATTCTATTTTTTTCATATTCAGACAGAGTATTTCTTATATTTAGATTTGTCATCTTAGTCTCCGACTTGCTTCATAGTTTTAAAAGATCTTATACTTATGACACTAAGTCTTGGGTGGTATTTTAGCTTTTCGAATTTCATTCTTATGAGGGACTTACTGTTGAGGATGGTCATTGTTATCTATTGTTCACTTTATTTATTTTGTTGTTTAGTAACACATTGGGTTGGTTTACCTATCGACTAGGAGTATAGGTTCCATCATGACTCGCATTTTGAGGTCGAGACAATTTGGTATCAAAGCTCTAGGTTCATTAATCTCATAAGTACAAGAGCAATGTCTAGTAGAGTCTTGTAGATCAGTATGATGACATCCATATTTATCTTCAAGAGGCTATAGGACATTTAGGAAACTTCCACTCTTAAATTCTATGTCGTGCAAATTTGCTTCTGTTAAAATTCTAACTTTATTGTTTCATTCTCTCACAGATGATGAGGACTCGTGCATCTCCAAGTGATGATCAGGAGCCTATTCCTGCATCTGCTTCTGGTGTTACTATGCGGGGTAGAGGTAGGGGGCGAGGACGAGGTCGAGGAAGAGGTCGCACTATAGTGTAGGTGGGAGGGCAGATACCACCAGCCACCAAGGGCCATACTGGGGCAGTACTTCCAGATGCAGATGTGATTCACGAGGATGTGCAGGGTCATGTTGGGGAATATGGACCCTCTCAGGCTCCACCTGGTTTTATTACTACTCTAATGCTTCAGGATACTTTGGTTCATATACTACGATTGCTAAAAGGGATGGCTCAAGCAGTAACAATGCCAGTCCCCTCTGATGGTTCACAAACTCATATTGGAGGCAAAAATCCAGATCAGATGGTTGCTTCAAGCTCTCAGACTCCGGATACTCAGCCAGCTGCTACTACAACTCATCGTTTTGATAGTATGACATTGACGGGTGTTACACTATAGTTGGCTAATAGACCTACTATGATCGTGGATGAGCAGAAGATGTTTGAAAGGTTCAAGATGATGAATCGTCCAACTTACAAAGGTGGCCTAAATGAGGATGCACACGAGTTTATAGTCAGTTGTCATGAGAGATTGCACAATCTTGGATTAGTGGAGTCTCATGGAGTTGACTACGCGATGTTTCAGATGGTTGGCCCTGCCAAGTAGTGGTGAAGAGATTATATTTGTAGTAGGCCAGCTAGATCACCTTCACTTTCATGGAGTCAGTTTACTTAGGTATTTCTAGGTAAGTTTGTTTTACGCAGTGAGAGGGAGCGTAAAAGGCCGAGTTTGAGAATTCACAGTAAAATGGTATGTCAGTTACAGAATATGAGGTTAAATTCCATGCCTTGTCTAGGCATGCTTCGATGATACTTCCTACTGAAGATGAGAGAGTTAGAAGGTTTGTCAAGGGATTGATCATTCCAATTCGCATGGGAGTTTCTCAGGTTGTTGCTTCTGGTGCTACTTTTCAAGGAGTGGTAGATGCTGCAAAGGAATTAGAGATGATTCGACGTGAGGGATTTGAGCAGTGTGAGGGCAAGAGGGCTTGCCGTTCGAGGGATTATGGTAGTGTTCCGCCCAGGAGTCGAGGTTACTCAGGGAGGGGTCACAACTCTCAGTCTAGTAGAGTTATTCATACTGCTATGACAATATCTGGAGCTAATCATAGTGGGCCTAAAACCTCTAGTTCGACACATACTTCTTAGGGTTCATCTTCTAGATCCTCAGGTCATGGAGGGTATAATGGACATTTAGGTTCTTCTCATTATCCTACTCCTCGTAGGGGATGTTTTGAGTATGGTGATATGAGACATTTTGTGAGAGATTTCCCTAGAATTGGCCGTGGTGGTTCACAGGATTCTCAAGCTTTGACATACAATATTACACAACCTTCGACTAGGGGAGGTTCACACAGTAGCAGAGGTGGTTCTCATTCAGGTAGAGGTGATACTCATTCTAGTCAAGGTGGTGGTCGGGGAGGTCCCCAGCCCGCGGGTGGTCATGCCCAGTGTTATGCTTTTCCATGTAGGCCAGAGGCAGAGACTTCAGATGCTGTTATCACAGGTATTATTCCTATTTGTCATCGATCAGCTACTTATTATTTGACCCAGGATCTACCTACTCTTATGTGTCCATATATTTTACTTCAAGTTTGGATATGCTATGTGAGTCTCTTGATTTTCCAGTATATGTTTCTACTCCTGCTGGGAATTCGGTAGTGGTAGATCAGGTGTACCGATCGTGCGTAGTTACTTTGATGGGTTATAACACTCAGGTGGATTTAAAGGTGTTAGATATGGTAGACTTTGATGTTATTCTTGGGATGGATTGGTTGTCTTCTTACTGTGCTATTTTAAATTGTTATTCCAAGACCGTTACATTAGCTATTCTTGGGATTCCTACTATAGAGTGGAGAGGTTCTCTTAGTCATGCTTCAAAAAGGGTGATATCATTTCTTAGGGCTCGTCGACTGGTAGAGAGAGGATGTTTAGCTTACTTGGCATATATTCGGGATATCGGCATGGAGACTCCTACGCTTGAGTCTATTCCTGTAGTGAGTGAGTTTACAGAGGTCTTTCCGACAGACCTACCAGGTACATGATCGTGACATTGATTTTTGTATTGATCTAGAATCAGGTACTCAGCCTATTTCTATTCCACCTTACTGTATGGGATCAGTCGAATTGAAAGAGTTGAAAGGGCAGTTGCAGGATCTATTGAGCAAGGGATTCATTAGGCCAAGTGTATCTCCTTGGGGTGCTCCAGTCTTGTTTGTGAAGAAGAAGGATGGATCGATGCGCATTTGTATTGACTACCGTAGTTGAACAAGGTGACAATAAAAAATAAGTACCCAATACCTCGTATTGATGATTTATTTGATCAATTTCAAGGTGCTTTTATTTTCTCCAAGATTGACTTGAGATCTGGTTATCATCAATTGAAGATTAGGGCGGAGAATATCCCTAAGATAGCCTTTCAAACACGTTATGGACATTATGAGTTTCTGGTGATGTCTTTTGGATTGAGTAACACCCCAGCAGCATTTATGGACTTGATGAATCGGGTGTTCAGACCGTACTTGGATTCTTTTGTTATTGTCTTCATAGATGATATATTGATATATTCCCGCAGTAAAGAGGAGCACGAGCATCATTTGAGGATGGTAATTGGAATTCTGAACGAGAAGAAGCTCTATGCAAAATTTTCAAAGTGTGAATTTTGACTTAGCTCGGTGACATTCTTAGGACATGTGGTGTCCAAAGATGGTATTATGGTGGATCCTAAGAAGATTAAGGCGGTTCGAGATTGGGCCAGACCTGCTTCAGTTATTGAGATTCAGAGTTTCTTAGGCCTTACAGGTTATTATCGATGATTTGTGGAGGGGTTCTCATCCATAGAATCTTCCTTGACTAGATTGACCCAGAAGGGTGTGGCGTTCTAGTGGTCTGATGAGTGTGAGGTAAGTTTTCAAAAACTTAAGACCTCATTGACTACTGCTCTGATATTGACTCTACCCATTTAGGGAGAGAATTTTATTATATATTGTGATACTTCTCGAGTTGGTCTTGATTGTGTATTAATGCAGAAGGGGAAGGTGATAGCTTATGTGTCGAGGCAGTTGAAGGTTCACGAGAAAAACTACCCTACTCATAATTTGGAGTTGGTGACTGTAGTGTTTGCATTGAAGATTTGGAGGCATTATCTTTATGGTGTGCATTATGAGGTGTTCACAGATCATCGTAGTCTCCAGTATATATTTAACCAGAAGGATCTCAATTTGAGACAACGACGATGGCTAGAGTTACTTAAGGATTATGATATGACTATCCTTTATCATTCAGGTAAGGCAAATGTGGTAGCAGATGCCTTGAGTCGAAAAACAACAAGTATGGGTAGTCTGGCCTTGTTACAAGTTGGAGAGCGTCCTTTGGCTATGGATGTTCAATCCCTAGCCAATAGCCTTGTGAGGCTGGTTTATTTCAGAATCTGGTAAAGTTTTGGCTTACATGGAGGTAAGGTCGTCCTTATTGGAGCAAATTCGGGCTCAATAATTTGATGATGATAATTTATGTAAAATTCGAGACAAGGTGTTAAAAGGCGAAGCCAAGGAGGCAATGCTTAATAATGAGGGAGTTTCGAGGATAAAAGATGGTACCAGTGTTCCTCGCACTGGTGATTTGCCTAGGTTAATTATGGAGGAGGCCCATAGTTCAAGGTATTCTATTTATCCAGGGGCTACTAAGATGTATCGTAACTTGAAGCAGCATTATTGGTGGTGTTGTATGAAGAGGGACATAGTAGATTTTATGTCTCGGTGTTTGAACTGTCAGCAAGTAAAGTATGAACACCAAAAGCCTGGAGGTGTGACTCAGAGGATACCCATACCTGAGTGGAAGTGGGAGCGTATCGCTATGGACTTCGTGGTGGGGTTACCATAAACCTTGGATAAGTTTGATGCCATATGGTCATTGTGAATCAATTGACCAAGTCTGCACACTTTATACTAGTTCAGACTAGTTATAATTCAGAAAAGCTAGCCAAGATCTACACTAAAGAGATAGTTCTCTTGTATGGGGTGTCTATTTCTATCATTTCAGATCGTGGTACACAATTTACATCTCACTTTTGGTGGTCTATGCAAAAGGAGCTAGATACTCGAGTAGATCTTAGTACAACCTTTCACCCTCAGACTGATAGTCAGTCTGAGCATACTATTTAGGTTTTTGAGGATATGTTGCGAGCTTGTGTTATTGACTTTGGTGGTCATTGGGATCAATTTTTACCATTACCAGAGTTTGCATACAATAATAGTTACCATTCGAGCATTGAGATAACACCATTTGAGGCATTGTACGGTAGGAGATGTCGATCTCCTATTGGGTCGTTTGATGCATTTGAGGTTAGGCCGTGGGATACAGATTTGCTAAGGGAATCCTTGGACAAGGTCAAATTGATTAAGGATAGGCTTTTTATGGCTAAGAGTAGGCAAAACAGTTATGCAGATAGAAAGGTTCACGATTTGGAGTTTATGGTTGGGGAGAGAGTTCTATTAAAAGTTTCACTAGATTTGGAAAGAAGGGTAAGTTGAGCCCAAGGTATATTGGACTTTTTGAGATTGTTGAGCGTATTGGTGAGGTTGCTTACCAGTTGGCTTTGCCACCTGCATTATCTGGTGTTCACCCTATATTTCATATCTCGATGCTAAAAAGTATCATGGGGATGGTGCTCATGTGATCCAATGGGATTAGATGTTACTTAACAAGAATTTAACTTATAAAGAGGAGCCGATAGCTATCTTGGATAGACAAATTCAAAAGTTGAGGTCAAAAGAGATTGCTTCTGTGAAGGTTCAATGGAAGCATCGTCCAGTTGAAGAGGCTACTTGGGAGGCGGATTTAGATATGCATAGGAGATACCCGCAACTTTTTAAACGTTTAGGTGCGTTCTATTCTTTTATCATTTGAGGATGAACGTTTGTTTAAGTGGTAGATGATGTAACGACTCGTTGAGTCGTTTGGAGCACTAGAATTATTTTTCTTTCTTAAAGAACCCTTTTCAAAAACTTTTAGTGGTAATTTTGGACTATTTGTGTGACTATAATTATTCTAATAGGCTAATAATTTAAAATAATTAACTTATGGGGTGATAAATGAATTTTTCTTTTAACCCTAAGTCCCCTGACCTATATATTAGAATATATTAGTGGGATAAAACAATTTTGGAATTTTAAGTTGTCTTTTGTAATTAAGAAAAGAAAAGGGAATAGAAAAGGGAGTTCCTGCTGCTTTGGCAAAAGAGAAGAAGCGTTGCACGTGAGTTGTAATTCTTGATTTTTTTTCTTCAGTTTAAGAAGTATATCACCTGTGTTAATAAAATAAGATAAAAAAAGTTGTGCACTACTTCGAGAAAAGAAGTATATTACATTACGAGTGAAAAAATTAAATTATTACATGAGTATTGTTGTTTGTTTGGACTTCACTGGATAGTGGGTCCATTGGGGATCAGGAGTATTATAGGTTTGAGTGCATGAAGAAAATAAAGCTAAGAAACTAATTTGAAATTCTTGATGTTGGACACGCTAACCAAAAAACTAATTTGGAATTCTTGATACAACTTTGCCTTTATTTTAGAATTTCTCTCTTTCTGTGCACATTAGAAGGGCATACATTAATGGCTGGTGGGCCCTTTAGGAGTAAAGTTTGGAGTAATATGGAACTAGGATTATTAAAGGGATGCAGAAAAGATTCCATTTGGAAATTGTTTTGCCATACACGTTGGTTATCCTCACGTTGGTATTCCTCTTACTGTGGTGTCAAGCTTAAGCTCTTTGGTGTCATCCAAAATACCGTGCCCAATTTTGACAGTTTATAGGATCAACATTTAGTATTGCTGGTCTCCTTGTTGATTCATTACTGTAAATTTATTGTGTATTTGATAGATTGGGAATATTCAAAAGATTTATGAAAGGGCAAAGCAAAATTTTGAGGATTTCTGACGCGTGTTTGACAATTGAGGTATGTTAAGACTTTCAGACTTTGTTGAAGGATGTATTTCAAAGTTAAGATTAAAACAATAAAAATAGAGAATTAGTAAGGGGTGAAAGACGGGGGTCTCGTACCAATGGTGTGACGGGCATTGATGCGAGTACAAGTGTTATAAAGGGAAAGTTTATTACTATAGATGATGGATTGTAATCCAAGAATACTAAAGCATATGGACATTAGCTGATGTAGTATAATTTAGTTTCTTTATGTGGTTGTGTTTCTTTATTGAACCCGTATATTTGTGATAGTTGAGGTGACTACATGTTGTACTAATAATTATTGTATTGTGATGCGTTACCATCCCCTATATTATTGACGTTATATTGTGCATATGGATTGACATGAGATTGAGCGTGTGTTGAGATCTCTGTTATAGTCTAAGTTGGGTACGTGGAGATCTCCGTGCTGGGGATGGTTGATTTTATGATAGTGCATCGAGATCATCCGCATAGACACGTAGAGACCGTCCGTGTCGGTATATGGACCTCGCAAGTCCCCCATGGGGTCACAAACCCTCGACGTATACCCGAGAGGTATTGTGTATATATGATTTAGAGATGATTTGGCATTTGAGGTATCGTGGTGTTGTGTTGCATCTCATTATACTCTTCATTGTTGTTGATTGTGCTTAACTAGCATTGGATATCATGTGATGTTTGATTACTCCTATTTTGATAACACTTGATTGTTAAGAATAGTACGGACTTACAAAATTAGAAGATATTTTTGTGTGTGTGTATATATATATACACACACACACACACTCATGTCACTACTTCTTCGTTGTTGGTCAATGAGACATATTGGGTACAAGTGGTATCGTACTCATACTACAGTTGTTGCACTCTTTTGTGGTGCAGATACAATTCCGAGTACGAGCGCATCTCATAGAGCTGCTTGAGTCCAAGCTTGGACTATCCTGGAGTTGTGGTGTGTTGCTTGACTATTCTGCAGTCTACACCTCCCTCTATCTTATTAGTTATTCTGTTTTTTTCATATTCAGATAGTGTATTTCTTATATTTAGATTTGTCATCTTAGTCTCTGACTTGCTTCACAGTTTTAGAAGCTCTTGTACTTATGATACCAAGTCTAGGATGGTATTTTAGCTTTCCGCATTTCATTCTTATGAGGGACTTACTGTTGAGGATGGTCATTATTATCTATTGTTCACTTTATTTATTTTGTTGCTTAGTAACACATTGGGTTGATTTACCTATCGATTGGGAGTATAGGTTCCATCATGACTGGCATTTTGAGGTCGTGACATTAATATTTTAAAATTTACAAATTTACGTAAGTAATTGCTTTTTTACTTTAGAGATAGGACTTACATAGAATCATGGATTTCTTTTTATGTTAAATTTTTAAATATTTTCTAATGATACAAAGAAGGAATAGTTGTGAAAATTTAACAAGGAATAGTTGTGAAAATTTAACTTAACTACTTAATATATAAAATTTGATAACATGCCTTAAAAGAGTTCTAAATATATTTATTATCTATTTTTCGTTTTATTTGCTATAAAGAATAAGTAGAAGTGACAAGTTTGTCTAAATATTTCTTAAAAAAAAATTTAATGTATTCCTGCCACAAAGAGTCCTAATGTGCATGTTTAAATGTGTAATGTTTTGCTTTAACAATTAATGTTAATAATCAACATTTTTTTTGTTATCAGTTTTTTTTTTTTTTTTGAAAATAACTAATTGTATAAATTGAAAATAAAAACTTGTATAAAAATTGATAATTTTGCACAAATAAAAAATCCTAAACATGCGGATAAAATATTGAACTGTAACAAAGAAGTACAATAAGTTGATATCAATTTATACTATTTTAAAATTTTACAAATTTACGTAAATAATTGTAATTTAAAATACTTATTTGCTAAAAAGAATGAGTGGAAGTGACAAGTAAGTTTAAATATTTATTATATATAATAAAATCTAATATATTCCTACCACAAAAAACCATAAATGTGCTTGTTTCAAATTTTATCGTTTATTTAAGAATTAATGTTAATAATCTGCATTTCTTTGTTATAAGGAATTGAAAGAAAAATCACTTAATGATATAAATTGAATTTATAATTTAGAAAAAAGTAGTACCTAACTTAACTAAATTAACTTATAATCAACACATGTCTTGATCCTAGGATGCCATTTGGCATAATCCTAGGCTAAACTTTTTTTTCTATTAATATAATATATAAAATATAGATATAGGTTACAAGGGTTGAATTAGACTGGCTATTTCAAGGCCCTTACAATTAAAAGGCCGGCCCATCCTAGCCCCTCAAATTCCTTGGCCTACAAAATTTGGGCTAGCCCATTTTGACAGCTCTATTTAATATGTGTTTCACTAATGAGCTCTCAATATCATTTTCTTTTGCTTGCAACATCAAGAAATTAATAAGAATATGTAGGGTCTAATGGACGACATGATCTCAAGTCAAAATCCATCTTGGGAATGATATTTATACCTTTTCTGTTTTGTTCATTGGATCTAAAAATATGATTCATTTAATATCAGTCAACAACAATCATTTGAGATTTTCTTATATAATAAGATAGAGTTTCTCATGTCAAAGCGCTGACGACAATTAGATTATTTTAATTAAAATAAAATAATAGAATTAGCGTAAGAAAATCTTATTATAACTACTATAATTTTTTTTTTTTAAATTATGCCCGCTTACATCATAATGCATCATCGTACTTATTACATCATTTTTTTTGTAAATACAAAAGCAATTTGCTAGAGAACAACAAACATTTACACGATAGAACTGTTCGTCATAGTGAATTTTATTATACTAAAAATTTAAATTAAATTATAGATCATGTTTTCATTTTAACAATATTGAAAGTATTGTTTTGATTATCATTTTGATTTTGAATAATATATACTTTCTCATCATCAAATATAATAGACTACTTATTGAATATAGGAAATATAGAGAAACATTACCTAAACTATAATTTCCTAATTTGGAGTATATTTAAAAATTAATAATATATTAATATAATTTCATAAGTGAAATCTGAAAAGAGTAATGTGTAGATAGACCCTATCTTTAGAAGGGACACAGATTGTTTTTAACAAACTCTTGGTTCAAGTTAAAAAACAATAAAAAGCAAAAAAGAAATAATAAAAATGATGCAGTTAAGACAAAATACGAAAAAAATGCATAACATACTAAAGGAAGTTTATTTTTATGAGAAAAGTCAACAAAATTATAATTTCCAAGACTTTAAAATAATTGAAAATATTAATGAGTATAGAAATATATTATTATTTTTAATTCCAAAACTTAATTGTTTACACACTGTTGTCTTGTACATTCTAAGATTTGAACAAAGAGCTATACAATGATTTAAACTTAAGATAATTTTGAACTGCTTTTGGGTTGGGTTATATACAACACTTCTTTGAAAAAAAATGAACAAGTTAAGAAGAAAAGGGAGGATATATGAACATTAAATGATATTTTATTGCTGAAAATTTTACCAATTGTATTGTTATTAAGTAAGTAATATGCTTAATTATTATTATCCTGTCTTTTTTACCCATAAATGATATTTTATTTCTTAAGTATTTTAAAAAGATCCCTTGTTGAACTAGTTACTAATAATGTACAAAGGTTCTTAATTAGACTCATGTTAGACTACGGAGTGCACGGCTTTGTAAGTATCTTCTACAAATATAAACATATACATTTTAATTGACAATAGAGTTTTCTAATTTTGAGAATGCATATTTAAATATTTTAATTTGTTCTTAGTGTATCTTGTGAATATCCGAATAGATATGACACATAATTTTTGAAGATGCCTTTTTATAAATTAGGGTGTTCAACTTATACATTGAAGATGAGTTGAGGTGTTTAGAATATGCATCCTTAAATTTAAAATATTTACTCGTCAATTATGATCAAGTATATATTTATTTATATATAATCCATAATAATTACTCATATAATAAAGTACAAAATATTGTTAAATATCCTATGTAATATTCTCCTATTCTAGTTCATTGAATCTCGACATATTATTTTCAATGCTTTCGTTTCCTTCTTTCGAGCAAAAAAACAAAAGTCTAAACATATTATGATTTATCTTATTATACGACTGCAATGATTTCTACTGATTTCAATTATCAAGGTATTTTTTATGTCACATATCAGTTGTTCATATTATTGTACATATTATTAGAGATGATATACTTTGAAATTTAAAGGGTTCAAATTGAGTAGGACTAAAACAGAATATTTAGAGTGTAAATTCAATATTGTAAGGGATGAAACGGATATCGAAGTGAACCTTGCCAATCAATCTATTCCCAAGAGAGAAAACTTTAAATATCTTGAGTCCATCATCCAGAGTTGTGGTGATATCGATGATGATGTCACACATCGTACTGGGGTAGCATGGATGAAGTGGAGAATTGCCTTTGAAGTATTGTATATAAAAAGAAGATACCACTTAAGCATAAATGTAAGTATTACAGAATGGTGGTTAGGCCGTCGTTGTTATATGAGGGTAAAATATTGGCCAGTCAAAAACTCACATATCTAGAAGGTGCAAGTTGCAGAGATGAGGATGTTGAGATGGATGTGTGGACATATATACCAAAGGTGATAAGATTAGGAATGAGACCATTCGGTAGAAGTTAGGGGTGGCCTCTGTGGCAAACAAGATATAAGGGAAATGAGACTGTGATGGTTTGGGCATGTTTAGAGAAGAAGTGTCGACGCTCATGTTAGGAGGTGCAAGAGGTTGATTTTTAAGAGTCATGCGGAGGGGTAGAGGTAGACCGAAAAAATATCAGAGGAGGTGATTAGATAGGATTTGGCACAACTCTATATTATCGAGGACATGATCTTAGATAGAAAGGAATGGAGGTCGCGTATTAGGTTAGAAGGTTAATAAGCTGGTAGGGGTAGGATGAACCTTGTATTATAGTAGGTTAGTAGGATTAGTCATGCACTCGTATCTTTATATCGTGTATTGCTATTATTTATCTCATATTTTTTACTTTTATTGTATTTTATATATTATCACTTGGTTTCCACTTTAGTCATTTTTCTTTAGTCATTTTTCTTGCATATCTAGTATCTTCTACTTTTGGGGCCTTTATTTTTGAGCTGAGGGTCTTTCGAGACCAACATCTCTATCTATATTAGGTAGTGATAAAGTTTGCATACATTTTACTCTCTCCAGATCTTATTTCTGGGGCATCTATTGGGTAAGTTGTTGTTGTTGTAACTTGGATTCAATTGGTAGCTATGACCTTGAATTTTATCAGTTGATAAATGGACATTTTATCTATCCAAAACGTGAACAAATAGACACATTCGTCCTACATGACTATTTTGTTTCCTACTTGAGATCTTATTTATGTTATGTTATGTAGACTATATGTGTTTATTTTCTCAATTTTATATAAATTTAAATATTTACTAAATGCCTATTTGTGCATTGATAAAGAAATATGGGACCGTTTGGAACTATATTCCTCACGCTTTTATTGCCCTTATTTCGTTGAAATATTACTTAATATTAAACAAGCAATAAATATTCAAATCATTCATAAATGCACTTAAAAGAGAATTGGATTAACATACGTGCTTTTCACCTTATATAATTCATTGATAAATAAGTCTTTCAAAAGGTGGGTAAAGAAAAAAGTGAACAATTAATATTGAGCGGAAAGAATACCCAAAAAAAAGAACTATATATATTTTGCAGTTAAAGCATGAATTTATGTTTATGCATTGATAAACAAACATAATAGATTGCTCTTTCTATTTCATATTAAGTGACTTGTTAAGTTTATTTTAAATTATTTAAAATAAGTGAAACGTTCAAAGTTATTAGAAATTACTTTTATTTTTGTTCTTCATTTACATTTTCTAGTTGACAATTTCAAAAAAGATAATTGCTCATGATATTTATGATTTCACTTTAAATTTTATATATATATATATATATATATATATA
>JAABOM020055219.1:0-15384 GCA_011800125.2 Solanum clarkiae | reverse complement strand
CCAGGTTTACCTCCTGAACGAGAAATAGATTTTGGTATTGACTTACTCCCAGGCACCCAACCTATTTCTATCCCTCCGTATAGAATGGCTCCGGTAGAATTACGTGAATTAAAAAAGAAGTTAAAAGACTTCTTGGATAAGGGTTTCATAAGACCTAGTGTGTCTCCCTGGGTTGCACCAGTGTTGTTTGTACGTAAAAAGGATGGCACTTTGAGAAAGTGTATCGATTATCGACAATTGAACAAGGTGACCATTCAGAATAAGTATCCCTCCCCAAGATTGATGATTTATTTGATCAGTTACCAGGTGCCAAATTCTTTTCAAAGATTGATTTAAGATCAGGTTATCACCAAGTAAGAGTCAAGGAGCAGGCTGTACCCAAGACAACTTTCAGAACACGCTATGGCCACTTTGAATTCCTTGTTATGTCATTTGGGCTGACGAATACACCAACAATTTTTATGGATCTGATGAATAGGGTATTCAAGCCATTCTTGGATGTGTTTGTGATGGTGTTTATAGATGACATTTTGGTATATTCAAGATAGAGGAGGACCATCCAGGTCACTTGCGACAGGTGTTACAGACTCTTCGTGAAAGAAGGTTGTATGCCAAGTTCTCTAAATGTGAATTTTGGCTAAAATTAGTGGCATTCTTAGGTCATATTTGTCTGATGAGGGAATAAGAGTTGATTCACAAAAGATAGAAGCGGTGAAAGGTTGGCCAAGACTAACAACACCCACGGAAGTTCGAAGCTTCCTAGGCTTAGCAGGCTATTACAGGAGATTTGTTAAAGAGGTTTCTTCCATTTCTGCACCTCTGACAAAGCTGATACATAAGGAAACCAAGTTCCAATAGAATGATGCATGTGAAAGGAGCTTCCAGGAGCTAAAAAATAAGCTAACCTCTGCATATGTGCTAGTACTTCCGGAAGGCAATGAGGGGTATGCAGTGTATTGTGATGCTTGAGGAGTTTTCTTGGCGTGTGTACTGACACAACATGGTAGGGTAATTGCTTATGCATCCAGGAAGCTATGAACACATGAGAAAAACTACCCAACTCATGATCTCGAGCTAGTAGCAGTTGTGTTTACTTTGAAAATATGGCGCCACTATTTGTATGGAGTTCATGTTGAAATATATACTGATCATAAGAGCTTGCAGTACATATTTAAGCAGAAAGACCTAAACTTGAGACAACGAAGATGGATGGAACTAATAAAGGACTATGACATTGATATACTGTACCATCCGGGGAAAGCAAATGTGGTAGCCGATGCTCTGAGTTGTAAGGCAATCATGAATACTAGTGATCCAGCTATGATAGGTCAGGGGATGTCTAAAGATCTACGTCAGTTAGCCAGTTTAGGAGTTCACCTTCTTGCGACTCCAAAGGAAGGGGTTATTGTGCATAATGCTGCGGAGTCTTCATTGGTATTGAAAGTGAAAGAAAAATAGTTCGAGGATCTTATTTTATGATAGCTTAAGAAAAAGGTAAGTCAAGGTATGGTAAAGGGCTTTAACCTCGCACAAAATGGGGTACTTCACTGCCAAAACAGATTATGTGTGCTTGATATTAATGGGTTAAGGAAGAGAATAATGGAAGAAGCCCATCAATCCCAATATTCCATCCATGCAGGATCAACGAAGATGTATCATGACCTAAAGGGAATATTTTGGTGGGGAGGCATGAAAAGGGACCTTGCTAAATTTGTAGCTCAATGTCCAAACTGCCAACACGTGAAAGTAGAACACCAAAAGCCAGGAGGTTATATGCAATGTATAGAGCTTCCAACATGGAAGTGGGATATGATTAACATGGATTTTGTTACTGGTTTGCCTCAGTCACCTCAGAAGTTTGACTCCATATGGGTAATAGTTGACAGACTCACAAAGTCAGCACACTTCTTAATAGTCAGGAGTGACTGTATAGCTGACGAGTATGCCAAGCTATACCTAAAGGAGATAGTTAGGCTACATTGACTCCAATCGAGGGGTTCAATTCACTGCAAAGTTTTAGAAGTCCTTCCAAAGGAGCTCAGGAACACAAGTAAACTTGAGTTCAGCATTCCACACTCGAATAGATGGTTTAGCAGAACGCACCATTCAGACACTTGAAGATATGTTACGAGCTTGTGCATTGGATTTTAAAGGTAGTTGGGTGGACCATTTGCCACTTATTGAGTTTGCCTAGAAAATCCAAACTCTAGTTTTAAGATCTGAGGTTTACAGACCAGTCTACAAGTCATAAAATGAAGTACGACTCATAGAGTTAGTCGTAGAAAACCCAAAACTTATGCAAAAATTTAGAAAACTTACCTGGGGTCCATGAGCCCCATTCACGACCCATGGTTTTATCTATAAATAATAAAATTAGCTCGTTGAATAGGGTGCATATTTTCCTACTCATTGGAAGTGTCTACGAGATGGTGTATGGGCTTTAGAGTTTTGTACGGCCCATAAACTAGTCGTAGAGGTACTTCTTTATGTCCTTTTCAGCCAAAAATGGCTAATTTAGCCATATTCCTACACATTATTCATAAAATACACCATTACCCTATATGCAACTAACCCAATGTCTAAGATCACATTCCAAATACAAGAAAAATAAATTATCTATAAGTCCAAAACTAAAAAATAAAGCTACAACTACAACTATTACATCAAAAACCTTGGGCTGCCTCCTAAGTAGCGCCTGGTTTATTGTCGTAGCAAGACTTGGACAACTTGATTACTCAAACTTCAATAAGTGCCCACACCTCATACATCAAATCATCTAGCCTTTTCAAAGACTGGCAGATACAGAAGACCACTTCTTCGTTGTTCAATCTAAACATGAGTTGACCGGCTTCTATATCCCCTAGTGCTCGACTAGTGGCTAGGAATAGTCATCCCAAGATGGTTGGGATATTGAGGTCAACTTCGCAATCTAGGATCACAAAGTCTGTGAGGAATATGAACTTTTCAACTTTAACAAGAACATCATAGAGTATCCCTACAAGCTTCTTCATCATGTGGTCAACTATCAATAATCTCATGCTCATTGGAGTATTATCTCCAATCCTAGCTTCTTGAAGACTGCAAGAGGCATTAGATTAATGCTGGCACTGAGATCATAGAATAACCTTGTGTACTCCACATCTCCAATGATTGAGGGTATGGTGAAAGTGTCCTGATCTTCTCGCTTTTGTACCAAGGAACTCGTAGTAATTGCACTGCAACATTGAATCTCTTAGGAGAACTCCTGACTCACAGTGCACTTATTCGTAAAAAGGTCCTTTATGCACTTTGCATACCTTGGAATCTTTTCCAGTGCCTCGATAAGAGGTATGTTGATGGAGAGTTGTTTTAGCATGGAGAGAAAGTGCTTGAACTTTCCTTCCTCCTCCCTCTTTTTAACTCTTTGAGGGAAAGGAGGAGGAGGTCTAGGAATGGACTTCAACTTCACTAGCACATTCGTAGCTTCACTCACCCTATCCTTGGCTTGATCTTCTATGGTATCCGCATCTTTGACCGCAATTGTCTCCTCTCAAACATTATCCTCATCAACTAGCATAGGAGGATCAGTGGTGCTTTTACCACCACGAGTAGTAACTTCCACTCACTTCCCTTTATTCTTAGGATTCTGAACAACGTTACTAGGTAGTGTATCCTTTTGATGCTGATTAAGTTGAGTCGATACTTGACTGAACTATTGCTCAACCTATTTGATGGCAATAAAATGAGACTCGATTTTTTGATTTATACTGGAGATCTTAGATTTTATCCCCCTAAGAGTCTCATCCCGTGTCTCAGCTTTCTTTAACAAATGATTGAACATTTTCTCATCCTTTAAGCTACTTGCACATATGTTGCGGTTGTGTGTGCCACGACCCAAGCCCAGGGCCTAGATGTGACATAGTGGTGGGGACCCAAAGGGACCCCAAACACGCCTCTTAGCATATTATTTACACATCCTTGGTTGCGAAAGCAATTAAACAACATTAAGAGAATATAAATAAGGATAAAGGGACTAAGGGAAGTCTTTCGTAGCGTAAATTATCAAAAGAGTCAAAACTCAAGCATAAATACACAACTTATCCAACAACACTTCTAGCATAGATTGGGGTGGGGCCAAGACAACTTTTCAGGCTGACCCTCATAGTTATAAGCATCTAAACAACGAAAAGAGTCTTTACATAACATAGGATCAATAGCTATTATTCTCGGAGTTGAGGACTCACCAAGCTTGCTTCAAGAGATAGTACTAGTTATATGGATGAGGAGGATGATCAAGAGGATATCCGGTTCCTACAAGGTAATATCATGTAGGCATAGAGTTTGCGTTAGTACATTTTTAATGTACTAAGTATATAGGATGCAATGCAATAAGAGATGGGCAGCATAATAAAAATGCATATACCTAAGCAAGAGATAGTATATTAGCAACATGGAATGCATGATCAATGCTTGAAGTAAAACATACTCATATAGAACATATTACAATGTATAGTAGGAGACCATCATTATGGAATCCAAGGCCTATCAACCCCTTGGAGAGGCGATTAAAGTGTCAAACCCTCAATTGGTTGATGGTTGTCACCTCTACCATCCATAGTGATTGAGGTTTTAACTCCTAAACTGGTTGATGATAGTCACACCCTGCTATCCATGGTGATTGAGGTATCAACCCCTCAATTGATTGATGGTAGTCACACCCTGCCATCTATGGTGATTGAGGCATAGCACCCTCTCAACAAGGTGTGGTCAACTTGCACACTATAGGTACTTTACATGAAATCAACACATATATACATTACTTTCATCATCATAAAATCACTGGAGTCATAGGCCATGCAATAGATCATCAATAGCTCAAGAACCCTAAATCGGACATTTTATCAACACTTAACGGGTGTGTGATGCTAGTTCAAATTCATGCAATTCAAGAGAGAAATTATGTGAGAAAACTTAATGTAAATCAATACACCCGCACTTGGTAACACCTTCATACAAGATACATTAAAACCCTTCATCAAATCTCATCATAGAACATAGATTCATAGCTCTAAACATGCTGGACTCATAGGCCATGTAATAGATCATCAATAGCTCAAGAACCCTAAATTGGACATTTTATCAAACACTTAACGGGTGTGTAATGCTAGTTCAAATTCATGCAATTCAAGAGAGAAATCATGTGCGAAAACTTAACGTAATCAACACACCCACACTTGGTAACACCTTCATACAAGATACATTAAAACCCTTCATCAAATCTCATCATAGAAAATTGATTCATAGCTCAAAACATGCTTGTCCACATTTCATGAAAACCCCCAACATAGTTTATAATCAAGTTCACAATAAGAATACCCATAAGTAAATCAACTTGAAAAAATGTAATTTGTATAAAAAGGAAGGTTGGGCACCATGGGTGAAAGGACCCAATGGTTGAAACCCACATACCTCAAATTTGGAGAGTCCCTTGATGAGATTGAAATGAGAACTTGAAGCTTGAATGAAATCCTTGGATCTGAAATGAGATTGGGACACTTAAATTTGAGTGAAATATTTGTCTAAGTGTTAGAGAGGGTATTGGGGAATGTCTTGAATGATATGAGGGTATTAGGTATTTTTACGCATATGAAGCCTTAGGCCCAAGCCCCAAAGGCCTTGGACCGAACAAGAAATAACTGGTAACATTTAACACTAGTCCATGCCCTGGACGCATCGTGCCAGGGGAGCGGATCGGCACAAGATAAAGAATTTTTTAAAAAATGAAATTTTTATACGATTGCTCTAAAATCGGGGTTAGACTCATTGGCCTCTTAATTTTGCCTGATGATCACGAATATGAAGTCGAATTTTCGCTATCATACATGAATTTTGGCATGAACAGTCGAGAGACGTGGCAAAAGAGTAAGGTAGGGCAGTTAAGAATACAAGGCCTCAGGTCAAGTCACGACCTATCTAAGGCTCAAGTTTGTCAGACTCAAGTCTTCTATTCTTGTCTAAAAGGACCTATGACACTAAAGTCGCACCAAAAGCATATTCACCATTCATCGATCATGATCAACACAGGTTCAGAGCATCACTAGCCTAAGCCTATACTAACACCTAACAACATGAGGTAATCATAAATGTAACAATAGGAAAAGTACCACAGTAGCACAATCGATAACTAGTATGGCAGTCATTAGAAGCCTCAATAAATGAACAAATACTTTCTTAGCCTAGATAATTAGGAATATACTGAAAAATAAACATACGAATCACAAGGTTTCTCAAAAATTATTAGATACTGAGGGTACAAAAGATTATTGAATATACCAAAGACAAGTAGGCTCACTATAGGTCCGTACATATACATGTATTTATTACATTCCCATTCATAATCTTCAGTATGTATCATAATTCAGTCACAAGCGAAATACTAAGAAGTGAAGAAGATAACACAGTAGAACTCAGCCATCCAACGACCCCAAGATAAGCTAAATATGACTCACAGACATGGCATGTCCAATTAATTCTGTACTCATTATTTACGCAATTCCATCTATATATATAAATTCTAAGTCAGTCTAGAGAGAGGGAGACTGTTACCTACTTATATGCCAATCGAGCATGTCGCAGATCACTTTGCTAGTGCTTTAACCTTCTGAACTCATAGAATTAAACTAGTTTCGAGTCTAAAATGAGCCCATACTAGAATGCCAAAATAAAGCCTATATAATAATCCTTACATAAGTCTGTACCTCAAATATATGCTAAATCCGATACTCGAAACAATGCAAAACTAGCTAACAAATAATAACACTTCTTTACGATAATTGAACCAATATGGAAGTAGGTTTAATGCTAATTCTACCTTAAACAATCTCAATTAGTAGATTCTAGCAATACTGCTGTGTACATCTCGAAAAGCTATACAAAATAGACAGTAAGATCAATGAAATCCATTCCAAAATGACTAATAAATCATCTTTCAAATGCTTCATTAAAATAACAAACATACTGCAGTAAAATAGTAAAATTTACCTCGAATAACATGATAAATGTAGGTTCTGATACTTCCATGATATACCCTTAAATATTTACACAAATTACCCTTTTGAATCACTCGATTTGGCCTCCAAGTGAAGAATTTATTATCATTTGAAGTTTGCTCTATTTCTTTACAATGTCTGAAAGCATATGCATATGCACTGCCTCAGTATACACTCTGCAAATTAGAGAAGGACCTCTGCGAACATAGAAAATATGCCTTTTTGGCCTTTATGAACTTAGAAGGAACCTCCATAATCATGGAGTATATACTGCGTTGTACCAGATTCCAGCAATCCCATTTTCTTCAATGGGGTGTTTAGAACTCATCCAAAATCCGATCTTCACAAATCATTCATGAAATCAGAGTGGAAAAGATACACTAGAGTCAATGGTGCTATCCTAATTCACATTGGAGATTGTCTCAATAAATCGTGGGTCCCACTTCCCGAAGTTTTATTTAAACAATTTCCACTGAGGGCTCAAAATGTATTCAGGAGTCTTAAGGAGAGAACGAAAGGCCATTCTAGACCAAACTCGATGTCGTGAAGCTAATCACACTATCATAATTTTTGTTCAAGCATATTTTCTAAGAATATTGGCTAATGCCAACTGTTGGCCTATTATAAAGGCTAATGTACAAAACTTAGTATAAACTAACACGGTAAGCCTCGGTACTCTAATTGACCATGATGCTAGCCTAATTTTTCCATTCCAAAGTTGATGGAGCTATCATAATTTCATTCTGAGGTTGATTACCTAGACTTTACCATAAAACTCTTTTCTCAACTTTAATAGGCCTTCTACTATGGATAATTGCACAACTTCTAAATGAATGACCCTAAGTGCTAGCTAGTCAAAAATAACCTGGGGTCACTATCTGAATGCTCTAACTAATGAAAAAAGAGCAAAAACACAGAAATGACCTAGAGATTTATTACACATTGTTTGGGATGTGAACTGTAACCGACAATAAGATTATGAGAGGTTTATTATGAAATTTATATGTTAACCCTATACTAGAGAAAAGAGGATTCTATTAACCATGGTATATTCCTTGAGTATATCATAATCATCATATGCTATATATGGATTTATAAGCTTTGCCTAAATAGACACCTATTGTGGCATTTAGTTTGGGACTTGATGTTACTACTAGGACTCCCTTGGATCACTCTTTTGAGCTTTTGAAAATAGACTAACCTCAAGGTCCTCGCAATGCCTAGGTCGATTACAAACTTAATAGTAATTATAAATTGTCAAGTAAATCATAGAGAAAAAAATATCTAATTACCAATTCAAATTGATTAAATTATCATAATAGAGTAGCTTATTAAATCATTGATTTGATTAATGTGAGAATTACCGTTCAACTCCTTGAATTCTTGAATAGGTGAGCAAAATTTTAAAACTTTAATTTAATCAATTTGAGGATTTCTTTCAAAACTTGAATCCATAAATAACTTCTCACTATCATTCGTTCTTTCTTGAGAATCTTCCTTAATCGTAATTCATAATTTTCATAAAACTTGTGTGAAGTCCCTGTTAATTCATGATCATAATTCATATTGATAGCCAAGGTAATTTTCATGGGTTTATAGTTAATCAATTTGAAATTGTGTAATTTTTATGAAATCATGTATAACCATATAGAATAATATCAATCATAATTGAAAGAACCTTTAATGAATTTCACGAACCCTTGATGATATTGTAAAGGATCTAAATGAACAACCTTGATTTCATGGAATTAACATAAGTTCAATTCATAATCATAAAATAAATTATAATTTGTGAAATCCAATGCAAATTCATCGAAATCATAAACTTTTACATTGAAAATTCATAGAAATGATGAGAATTTCTTTGAGCTTCATGGATGAAAGGAGACCATGAGTGAATCACATACCTGGAGTGAAATCCTTAATTAAAATATGAAATTAATGGATGGTAATTGAAGAATCATAAAGATTGAATTTGATCTAGCCTTGGAGGAAGATTCTAGAGAGAGATTTTCAATATTGATGTGGAAGTAGAGAGAATGATAGATTAAAATGGCATCAACCCATAAATTCCACTTGTAATAACCCAAAATTATTCATTATAAGAGATAAATGAATGGGTAAAAATGGAACAATGCCAGATAAATAACGGCCTGATAGGAACTACGAGTTCAAGCCATGGTCCGTTGTTCCGTCTACAGACTGTAGATGCATGTCCTTAGAAACTTTTTCCAATTTCCAACATTAAGATCTAAAACTATGTACTCATTGAATGACCTGTACTATCTTATATGATCTGCGAATTCCCCTCATAAGAAAAGTATTGCAAGTCTCAAAATCTAGATCAAAACCATGAAATCAAGCAATGATCTGTAATTAGTTCTATGAATCTTAAACCATTTCATGAAACATCCCTAAATTTTAAAAATATTTTAAGAGTTGGTGGTATTCTATGAACTACCTCTATGTCTTTAGATGTCACCACGATTTGTCTTGTTGGTTCGTACAAAAAATATTGGGGATTGTATTTTTTTAAAAAATATTGGGGCTTATATTTTTTAAAAAAATTCAAGACTTCTTCTATGACCTCTTTACATGGGCCACCCCTTCTATAACACATAAAATGGTTTCTTTAAAATCACTTGATGTCAAAGAATTTGCCCTATATTTTTCAAATATTCCACGACCCTTGTCTATGGCTGGTAGAGTGTCTACAACCTATAAATAGGCCTTACAAAACATACACTAGATATTTTTTAAAAAATTTCTCTATATTTCAACTTTTGAACTTTTGTGGTATTACAATATCTCCTCCTCGGGAACATTTGTCATCGAATGAGACTCAAGCTAGCATGAATAGGAAAAAAGATATTCTAACAGCCCAATCATAGATGCAATGACACATTCAAAATGCAAAAATCATGAAATTTTCAAATTTCACATGAAATATAGTTCAAACTCAACTTTGTGAACATGAATGCACAAGATGAAACATGAAAAAGGTGAAATGTAGGAATTCATAGGAATAGATCATGACTGAATAGTCATCTCAGGCTGAAATAGAGGGAAAGATATGATGGTAGCTTGTTATTATGTCAGCTTCGACTGATGTGCTGTCAAAATACAATACTTTTGATGCTTACAACTTGGAATATTTTGAGTTTTCAATGCAATGTTAGTAGATTTGATGTGTTTTATGTTTGTTTTGTAGGATTTCAGGGTTGACACAATTTTTGGGCAAAGTGTGCAGAAGTTGACGTTCCACGGACCCTTTACGGGCCGTAGAGTATTTTACAAACAATAAAGCTGATTTTATATACAATTCCAGTGAAGGAAGGATTTTGAAGTATAGTCTACAAACATGGTGACGAGCCATAGAAGACCTTATGAGCCGTAGACTTGGTGCTATGCCTTGAGGATCAGAAGATGGGGATTTACTAAAACTCCATCAGATGAAACCCTCTATGGGTCGTAGAATTGTATGCGGGCTGTAAGGGCTATCATAGAAGAACATGCAAAGAACTGAAGCAGGAGTCCATGAAAGCCCGATTATGGGCCGTAAACTGTTATATCGCTCGTAGAGACCGTTGTAGAGCCTGCTGACCCAGTTATCCGATTTCTATTTGGTTTTGTATTTTAAATGACATAAATAGAGTTTTTTAGGTAAATTTCATAAGGAACACTGGAGAACAAGTAGAGAAACGTGAAAGATCTTGAGAAACACTTGTAAAACTTTATTTCATTTATCAATTTTAATCTTTTGATTCTTATTGAAGAGTTTGAATTTCTTGTGATTAATTCTCTTGTGTAAGTGCTCAATTATGTTATTCAAATTCATAAGTCTTACAATTATGATAATCATGAGTAGCTAAATCTATAACTATGTTTGTGGGAACCATGAAAAACTAATAAGGTAAAATTGAAAAGTATATATGCATGTATTAATTAATTCTCTTCATATTGAATTCTTTCTAATGGTTGCCAACATTAGAACCTACCTAGTGTTACTGACTAGATCTGTAACACCCCACACCTTACAATATTGACACAATTCAAATGAAACATGACATGATTGGGACCAATTGACGCTAAATTTTAAAAGTGCATGAATCTCGTGTTAATGGGCATTATGTGCGTCTAACGCTTAAGGGGATCGAGGGTATACATGTTTTGTGGTGAATTAAGGAAATTTAGGCCTTAAATGAAGTAAAATAATTGAGGTGCTTGTATGACTTGGAAGCTAGCAGGTGAGTTAGCTACTTGCTTAGCTCAAAACCGCGAACTAAACGGAGACGAGGCTCGACGTCGAAATTGTCCAAGTTTGATTATGAATAAAGTCCGTGTTAATGGTGTAACTTTGGTCCATGTTTTAGCATCATAAATGGACTTTATGTTAATCCCAAGCGAGGTATTAAAAAGGACCCAAAGACGATACAAAACACTTAGTAAATTGGGCCCAAACCTAAGTAAGTGAAAGCTGAATATTTTGTAGCCCAAGTCCATCAAGTTGGTTCTCCAAAAAGGCCCAACTTTGAGGGTCAACCTGGTGGGTAAGCTACTTGATTATGTGTGGTATATGTTATTCAAGAATTCAAGAGAGAGTCGGAATCATATCTCTTTATAAAGAGCTCCAAAGCTGCTCCAAAAGTCATTCTCAACTTGAACACAAAAAAAAAAAAACAGATTTTCTCTCTAAAGTTCCTCTCAACTTTTCTCAACTTTGTGAAGCAGCCAAATAACTCCTTTAGTGTTCTTAAGGAGCCTATAAACCTTTAATACAAAGGTAAGTAATTATATTTGTGAGTATAGTATAGTTTCATCATGAAAAACACGAAATAGATGCTAGCTACGCTGCTGAAATTTGTTGGACAGATTCTGTGCAGAAAGTTTCTGCACCTTTTACTTTTGTTTTGGTGATTTCCCTATGGTTTTTAAGTTATATTATGATGAAAACTCGGTGCTTTTAACATGGGTTGAGTTATAAATATGACCATAAGGTTTCTGCCCTGATTTTGGTTTCATTTAACAAGCGCGTTTTACCCAGTTATCTTAAGCGTTATGTTGATTGGAATTTGCGAGCTGTTGTGTGTAAAGATATTAGCTTACATCCTTAATAACTTATTAAGTGATGCTATAGTACTGTTTGAGGTCTGGTTATATGCGTAAATGTTTCTGGAATAGTTTGGTTAAATTTGGAATAAGTTTGGAGTTGTCGATGTCGAAAGGTAGCGAAAGAAGGTAACGTTATGCTGTCCATTTTTAGATTGCATGGAATTATGATGTGTTGTTCTTTGTGGGACGTTGTAAGGCTGTTATGGACTTAAAATAGGCTGTACATAATGTGTACATGCTAATGTATGTGAGAAAATACGATTAAGGAGTGGAAAGGTCGAAGGAACACGCTAGGGTTTATAATTGCCGTTTGCTGCCCGTGTATTGTTTTGTTACACAATGGGGCTTCCAAGGTGTGTATATTGGCTGCTAATGCTAGTTTTATCACCTATTACATTGTAGATAACAGTTTGAAAGAAGGGAAGGTTGTTTTCAAATAGTAAAGTGGTCCGACAATGAGGTATGTAAGGTTATTTGATTTTGTGTCATTTGGCATGAAACATAGATCCTTCCTTGGCACATAAAGGCCCTTACCAACTCCGACATAACTATTAACTGTGTCTCTATCCTTTGACATGTTCACATGATTCCATACATATTCACTTTCAAATCTGGTTACACACATGAATACCAAGATACATGCATTCCTTTTTGCTAAATAAAGCTCGCGAGACGTTCCATTTCATATGCATTTTATTATTTGTGTAACGTACTCCTTTTCCATTTTCATATTGTCTTGTATAGTTATCTACATGTCACATGCGACATATACAGTCATACAACTCCAATATTATGGCCACCAAAAGAATCATCTCAAACGTAATTAATAGATAAAGTATACAGTTCTGGTAGGTGGTATCCCCGAGGGGTTGAGTATAACCTAGCCAGGGGACGATCCTATCAAAGGGGGAGGGTAGCCTGAGGGTTTGAGTATAACCTAGCTAGGGACGAACCCGATACAGTTTAACCACTGATCAGTTGGTTATATGCTTACAATTGTGTACAGATTTTACAGTACAAATGATACAGTAAAGGTAAAGTAATATAAAGGATGTAAAGTACATGATTCTATAGTATAACTAAGGGTGGTCCCTTATCTTCTACAGATGCATGGTTTCATTAAGTTGTTACTTTATATATAGTATATCCTGCCTTACATACTCTGTACATTATCCCATACTGACATCCCTTACGGGGGACTTGCATTTCACGCTGCAGGTACAGGCGCTAGTAGATCTCCCCAGTAGGAGTACAGGATATTCAGCTTTCGTCATCAAGCTCCAGGCTGCTTCGAGGCTTTGTATATGTCTAGAGCTTATGTTTATATTGTATAGTTAGTTGAGGCAGGGCCTTTACCGACCCTTTTCAGATATTTTTCTTTATTTAGAGGCTTTGTAGACTATGTAAATTAAAAGTGAAGTAATGTCTCGTACTTTAGACACCGTGGCCCCAACGGCCTTGTCATATGTATTTCCTTTTGGCGTATTATCACTGTTTATCTTCTTAAAGGCGTGTAAAATGAAGAAACCCCTTATAATATATATAGAACGTATATAGTTACATGTTAGTTCTCCTGAGCCTTATCGGCAACGGGTGCCGGTCCACCCTACGGGACTTTGGGGCATGACAGAAGTGGTATCAGAGAGGGACATCCTAGGGAATCTAAAATGCCGTGTCTACGTAGAATCTTGTTTATCTATGTGTTGTGCACCACATTTATAAGCAGGAGGGTATGTGGCATTTAGGAGTTGTTACTTTCTTTCCATTCTTTAGATCGTGCAATAAAGTCGAGTGTAATAGGTGCATGATGTCTAACACCTAAATTATTTTGTACAGAAAGTATGCCTGAAACAAGGAAAAACAAAGGTAAAGGGAAGACAGTAGAAGTGGTGGTTGGTATACCCATCCAGGTGAGACAACAAGATGAAATTCGAGAGGAGTCTTTATCACAGACATCTCCAACTTCTCTAGTTCCTAATGAACCAGAGAGCAGTGAAACTCCCTCAGAACCACCTGTTGATGCTACAGTGCAGGATTTGGGAAATGCAGTCTAGCTATTAACTCGTATAGTTGTTGGCCAAGGTCAAAGGCAGGAAGTTCCAGTTATGGGTACAGGTGGTACAAATAGGGCAGCTGGTACCAGGATACGTGATTTTCTCAATTTAGACCCTCAAACCTTCACTGGTTCAAATCCTAATGAAGACCCTCAGAACTTTATTAACCAGGTTCAGCATACTTGGACGTTATGCACGTGGGTGGTACAGAAGTTGTGGAGTTAGCGACATATAGGCTGAAGGGTGTTGCTATATTGTGGTATGAAGTTTGGAAACAATCTAAGGGTATAGATGCACCCCCAACCACCTAGAAAGAATTCAAAGAGGCATTTCTTGACCATTATTTGCCACTAGAGATCCCAGAGGCCCATGCTGATCAGTTCCAGAATCTTCACCAGGGGAATATGAGTGTGAGGGAGTATAGCCTTCAATTTAATTCCTTGGCAAGGAATGCTCCTAATGTAGTTGCTACAATGCCAGATAGAGTTCATCAATATGTAGACAGGATGGATACATATCTAGTCAGAGACTGCACTATTGCTTTCTTGAATAAAGACATGGATATCACAAGAATGCAGGCTTTTGCACAGAAATTAGAGGATCAGAGGCGAAGGAGAAGGACGCAAGAGTCTGAAGGGGCACAATCAAAGAGAGCCAAATCTACAAGGCAGTTTACGCCATCCAAAAGTGAGTTTAGACATCGAATTTCTAGTAGACCGCCCACGCCATCATCCTACTATTCTGCAGCCAGTGCTCCACCACAACTTCAGGGGTAGAAGGAATCAGGTTGGTTCTAGGAGTGAAGGGAAAGGTGCCCGAACAGCAGGATATTCGGTAGGCCAGCAAATGATTCCCAAGCAGCCTTGTAGACAGTGTGGGAAAAATCACTCGGGTATGTGTCGTGCTGGGACGGATGCTTGCTATTAGTGTGGTGCACCAGGGCATATGATAAAAGATTGCCTGAGGAGGCGTATGGGTGGTATGGCACAATCTACTAGGCCAGCTGTTGCATCATCGCCATCAGTTCCTCCAGCAGGTAGGGGTCAGCAAGAACCTATGGGTCGTGGTAGAGGTGTTAGAGGGGCGGCTAGCTCTAGCGGGGTTTAGAATCGTACTTATGCACTGGGAAGTCGGCAGAATCTGGAAGCTTCACTTGATGTGGTCACAGGTACATTGTCCATCTTTTCACA
>JAABOM020055188.1:0-15384 GCA_011800125.2 Solanum clarkiae | reverse complement strand
GGGGCTGCGTTTCATGCCCGCAGGTTCAGACGTACAGGTGAGAGAGCCTCCATCTTAGGACATCTACGCAGCTACATAACGCTCCTTTGTTTCAGGAGTTTACTTTTGGGTATTTCTTTTTCATCTGTATTGGCATCTTGCATTTTTTGTTTTGTAAACCTATTATGGTATTCGAGGGTACAACGAGGCCCTGTCTCATCATATGTGTTGTATTTTCTGTTTAGAGGTCTGTGGATACCAGTGGGATTGAGTTTGAGAACTTTGTATATAGCCTAGTTTGTGTTTTGAACTTATCAGGCGGCGAGACCGTATTCTTATATATGTATGAATGTTATTAGGCGGCAGGACCACAGCGGAGACCTTGTAGGCCCGCACTTTCGTTTGATTTTGCTATAAGATATATCTATTTGTACGTCTGGTCGCTGCTGGCTTTTCGTGCAGGTGGGTTTAGTCAGTAAAACAGAGGAAACTCTGCCGAAATTTCGGTAGAATTAGTGGGCAAATTTTGGGATCTTTGTGGTTTAAGATTAGTCCAAGTGCCCTATCGGCACTAGTCAGGGCCCGGGGTTCGGGTCGTGACATGAGTAATCTGAGTTGAGATGAGATAAGATGAGATGAGATGAGATGAGTTGAGATGAGTCCTTCTGATGAGTCTAATTTGATTGAGGAGTTGATTGATTGAGGGGTCTGTCTACTCTTTATTCTTACTTTAGATAGACATTTGACATGCTGATTGTTACGATCTTGATGTTGATTATTATTCCTATATTATTCTACTTGTTTCAGTTTCCATTCAGTTATTTTACATACCAGTACATTCCACGTACTGACGTCCCCTGTTGGACTGCATCGTTTTATGATGTAGATATGTAGGATAGAGGTCATCAGCAGACGCACCGTTGAGGATCTTGAGGCATTCAGCAGCTTGGTGAGCCTCCCCTACTTCAGATGGTTCATCACCCATTTTCATCTTGCTTTAGAGTAGCTTTTGCTTAGTCTTTCTTTTTATTGAGGTAGTCATGGGTCTGTCATTGGCACCACTTAATAGTGAAAAAGGCTTCATAGACTAGATGTCGGATATTAGTATTAAGACTTATGAGCTAGTTTCTTTCTGCTAGCGTTTCATTATATATTTATTGAGATTAGATGATGAGATGTGCCTGTTTATTTTTATATGTCTTCCACTGATTTATAGAATGAATGAATGTGATGAGGCCAAGGGGTTCGCTTGGGGACTAGCAATAGTATCTGAATGTCGATTATGTCTAGGGTACCCTCCCAAAGCGTGACAAGTTATTATATTTACTTATGCATTTCAAATTTATTTAAGCTCTTATAGTATTTGATTTTCAAAGATAAAATATTTTAATTACTAGTAATTACAACAAAAACATTATTTACCTAAGTCCAATCAAATCCTAAATACTAAAACCTTTTCTCTCAAAAATTAAAATTATTTGTCTAAAATTTCCCCCAACAAATTTAAAACCAAATTAAATACTGACTTCCCACTTCCCAGTCCCCTCCACGAAAGAATTTCCCACTTCCAAATTAAATACTAAGTCTCATGTCTCCCAGGGCAAACGGGGAGATCAGGGATTGAGGGCAAATGAATTGTAGAAGTGGGAGATAGACATAGGGAGTAGAATAAAATTTCCAGGAAAGAATTTATTTTTTATTTTATTATTTTGTTCAATTTGGAAATTTTTTTGTGTGTGATTTTTCTCAATTAACCTTTTCTTTTTTAGGTTTTTATAAAGTGGAATTCCCAAAGTAGTAAATTTCTACGACTTGCTGATTGAATTGTACTATTTTTGTGAAAATAGAAGTAATTCATCTACAGTATATATTATTTTATTTATACAAAAATATGTATTTTGTAAATTGTTAAACTAATGTAGCCATATTTTATATGTTTCAGGATATTCTTAAATTCTCGTCACAACATAAGGAAAATTATATCTGACTTTCAATTAGTTGTAGGTAGGCTTTAATTTTAATTTTATTTAGGTATAAACAATAATTAATGTTTTATAAAATCTTTGACCAGTTTGATTTTTAGTGAAATCTACTAACTTTATTTTATTGAGACCTAATTATTCTAATATTATTAATTAATTGACATTCCTGTTTACACAAAAAATACAACTATCACTCACTTTATACCACCTCTCAATCATGATTTAATATTCGACATTATTGAAGTATCATTATATATTTATCATGTTAATTTTTTATGGTTTTAGCCTAATTATGATGGAGATCAAGCTTACTTCATGTTGAAGTGAAAGATAGAGTGGCACTAACTCAAGTTACCAAATAAATACATTACTATTTTTAAATTTTTAGTATTTGAAGTTACAGTGTTCAAGTTATTATCCATGAGACGTATTACTTTAATTTGTCATGAATTTGAGTTTTTAATGATTTTTATAACACATTTGCTTAATAAAATTTGATTTACGTTAAATGTCTAGTAAATTATTTGTATGCACTATTAAAGCTTTGTGTAAAATAAATATCTATTTTTTTTCTAGAAATAATAACAAATTTTTGGTGGTCATTCATAAATTATATTACATAAAGATTTATTTGGTATCGTGGCAATTTTAAGTTTATTAATTTTTTTTTTTACAAATATTAAAATAATATTATGGAGGTTTTAAACCGTTACAAATTGATTTAGAAAACGTCCACAAATTAAAAAATAACTTTGCAGCGGTCATCATGGAGGTTTCTTAAAACTGTAACAAATAGATTGTGGCAAAGATAACTGTAGCGTTTTTAAAAACCGCCATAATTTAAATTGTGGGGGTCAAAAATTGCCTCGAATTGACAAAATAACATCCACAAATTACACATTTTCTTGTAGTATACAATTTTTTTTTATCATGATAAATTTTTTCCAATTTATACATGTTAGGACGAAATAACTTTCTGTATATAAAAAATAATCAATAGTGATAAAATTAAATTTGTTTAGCTACAAAATACATATAGCTTCAGAGACAATCAATGTCGTCATTAATTGAACTAAATAATTTGTGACAATGTACTTTTATCGGTAATAATAATTTTTTTAGGGATAAAATCATACAATCAATTACAAAAAAATAACACTTATTATGACAAATAAATTCACCATGAATATTGACACATTTGGGGACGAATTTATTTTTTGTAGTTAATATAACTTTTTTAGCGACGATGCACTAAATCATCTATATATGTTTTTAGCGACCCACATTTAGGGACGACTTATTGACGAAATCCTTTTCATCACACAAGCTCTTTAGTGACAAGATCTTATTTATAAGTGACGAAATCATTTGTCCTGATAAGTGAATTTGTTGTAGTAATGATAGGATTCGATTGATATGTTCTCATCTAATCAACCAAACCTGACTAAGGGAAGATTGAATGGGACAATGAGTAAAGGTTAGTTGGCACACCATGGTTGCCAACCAAGCGTCATAGTTAAATTCGACCAACACCTTCACAAGAGGGCTGGAAGACCTTAAGCTACTGTCCTGCATGCAATGTCTCAATTGGAGTTGTGTTATCTGGGGTATTTGAGTTAACAAATCATAGGGAACACAATTCCCAAGTTGTCCTTCAATTTGATTGTCTCTTCGCAATAGTTGTATAGTGTTTTTACTTTCCTTCCCTTTGAATTGCAACCCCCCCCCCCATTTCTAGAGAATATACATGGTTGATGCTTGGAATAATTGTTGGTGAGTCAATATGGTCAACCCCGTATTCCTTGTGGATTCGACTCTAACCTCTGGTTAGGTTTATATTTGATAGCGACCGCTTTACTATTGGAGATTGAACATCATCAGCGTAAGTACACGACTCATGATCTTGAGTTAGTGGTGATGGTGTTTGCCTTGAAAATTTTGAGGCACTACTTGTATGGGGTGCAAGTTGATGTTTTCACCGATCACAAGAGTTTGCAATATATGTTCACTCAGAGGGGTCTTAACTTGAGGCAAAGGAGAAAGTTGAAACTCCTAAAGGGCTATGACATGTATGATATCATCCCGACAAGGCAAACACTATAGCTGACATTCTTAGTGGGCTATTTATAGGAAGTGTGGTTCATGTTATCAAAGGGAAGGGAGAGTTGGCAAAGTATGTTTACCATTGGGCTAAATTGGGTGTTAGGTTGGCTGACTCAAATGATGGTGGTGTTGACATCTAATTTTTACCCTCCACAACATGAATTAATCATCAAGCTTTTAATTTTGATAATTTGAAAAAATTAGCTTTTGAAAAAAAATTTCTCAAGTGAATTTCACTTTTATTATTTCGCAAATTTATTATTTTAAGTCGTTAATTCTAGAAGTTCTTCAATTAATTTTTTTTTCATATTGTGATCAAATTAGTCAACTGATTTTGATTTGATTACATTTAATTAGTCACAATTGCAATTTGATGTGGTTAATTTCTTAAACCAAATCCATTTTTTTCAGTTATCATTTTAACTTCAGGCCAATATAGCCCAAACTATATAACTTATCCAACCCAAACATGCCCCAATCCGGCCCAATCCACATGTTTTCAGCAAATAATACATACATATACCTTATACAACACTTCACGTGTCCCTTTCTCTTCTTTTCTTTTCTTTTCTTTTATTTTATTTTCCTTACAGATGCTCATGCAACCTTTCTTCTCCATACAACAAAATCAACGGAAACCTGCAGTGACTAGCAGCAAAGCCATACCAAACGCGAACAACAGCACGAAACCAGGCAAGAGGATAACCCAATGTCTTTCAACAAGAAGAATTCGAATTTGAACCTTAATTCTATGTTTTCCCCTCAAAAACGCCCTAAATTTCTCCCTATAGATACTACCTTTTTATGGTTGGAAAGGGAGGATATTTTTTGGAGTTAACTCCTCATCTTCAAGAATACTTGATTTGGATAAATTTTTTAGTTTTCAAAATTGTTGAGAAGATTAGGATCCAGTTTGGTCGGCTGCTGTTTGATCCAAGCTCAGGGGGTGAAAGTTCCTTGTCGCTAATCTTCAGCTCGTTGTCTTCAGTTCGTTGCTCTCGAAAAGGTATACTCATTTCTGTTTGTTATTCGCTCTAATTATAGATGTGGTTGTTTTGTCTGTGAATATATGGGATTTAACTATAATTGTATGTAATCATAGTCTTTTTTTTCGTAGTGATTTTCTAGTAGTTCATTTTTTTTAGTCAAGCATGAGTTCCGTTCTATTACTTCTCTGCAATCTTTTATTATTTTGAGATTGATTCTTGCTACAGTTGATATACTTTGATGCTTTCTCTTTCCTTATGATTAGATTCTAGATCATGGTATGTCTTCAGTGTATCAGTTGTTTAACTTTATACTTTCTCAAGTTTAGTTCCAATCTATTAATATGATATTAAATAAAATTATCTTAACTTCTTTATATAAAGGGAATCATTGTATATTTTTGATAATTCTTGTCCAAATAGTCAGCTTACCTTCTTCTGTGATCCTCATATTTCTCTTGATTTTAAAGAGTTGGAATGCATCTTTCACGTTTACATACCGTTTGGTGACATTGTTGTTAGTCACTTATTCGCGTCTATTTGTGAATCAGTCTATCCAAACTTCTAGTTAAGAACATTTGTTGAAATCTATGTTTAAGCTTATTCTGTCCTAATATAGTTCTTAATTATGTTGTCTTCACTATTCTTCCTGAAACTGTTTAGCTGAGAGTTGTTGAACCTACTGTGTCTGTACTTGTATGTTTTCAAACATCATATTCTTCAGATGTTTATCACTGTTAATACGAGTAGGTCGTCGAATAATAATTGTTATAAACTTGCTATGAGACATATGTGGACATTTTGTTTGTCTATATGAGGTGGGTCATTCTAATCCTTAAGGAATAAGTTTTCCATATTGAAATTGAGTCGGTTTCTTTACCTTGCTGTTGGTTGTCTTGTGCCATCATTGTAGATTAATCCTTGGAAATAATATCTTGAAAATGTAAGGTCTAATTTCAGCTGCTTATGGTTTGTGCATTTCTTCATTATTGTTCTATGTATGAGTTTGTTAGTTTAATGATATGAATGCTTAAGGTACACCTTTTACTTTAACTGATACTCGTGAAGTTGATCATTAAACCTAGATCATAAATTAAATTCATATTATTTAGTAACTATTCCGAGGGGTCTATCACATACGGATCCATGTTGATGTCACTTTATGCCCCAAGTTTAGTAATCATTATGCAAGCATTTACAGTTTTAGTTCTAAAACTGTTTGCAGTAACCCATTCTACATGAAAATGATTTGTTTTCTCTTATTTATTTTTGCCAGAAATTTTGCTCATCATATGTTCTTTCCTTTTGTTAATCATTGGTAGAATACATTTTCTTTTCCTTAAGGTGTCTAATCCACTGGTTAATACCTAGATGAAGTGATATGTATTCAAGGTCATTTTGTGGTTCTCCGGTTTCAATAATGTTTTCCTGGATTGAGTTTCATGGGTTTTAATCTAACTTTTATTCAAATCTGTCCAGTTTTGTTACTAGTGTTATTTCTTTACATTACTAGAAAACAAAGAAAAGTTTAGTTCAAAATCTTATATGTTGTTTCTGATGTTGTCTTGCCTTAATTTCCCTTGTTCTTTTTCACATTTATGCTTTCTCCTCTGATTCTTAGTTTCCTTCTTGCCTACCCTGTCATATGGTTTAAGCTTTATAAATTTTTCTAAGTTTTCAAGTTCTATAATTATTTAAGTTTTGGTTGGTTATCAACATATTCTATTTCATTTCGATTTACTGATTTCCGCATTGTATATACAACTTTATGTTTCCATGAGATATGTTGTTTTAGAGACCATCTGGATAGAATGTTTATTCCTCTAACCTTATTTCTTGCCTGCCTATTCTAGTGACCTTTTTTTTTTTTTTTTTAGATTTTAGACGTCTCCTTAGGTGCACTTTCTTTGCATTTGAATTTTTTCTTCTCTGTCAAGTATTTGATTATTTAGCTTTCTAAGTTGATTGCCTCTAATTCTTTTCTCTTTGTTTGCATGAACACTTTGGGAGCAAATGGGGTCTCAATTCGGGACTCTCACAAAATTTGAGTCTTCATGACTTGACACTATCATACCCGCAAATGGAATCAACATCTTAGATTTTCTCGAATAGCAAACCAAACAAAGGAATCTTGCTTGGAGTCATTCATGGCTACTCATATTTTCATTACTTTCTTGCTTTTTTTTTTTTTACAATATAAACTTGTTTGTATTACTTAAATATTATCCCTATTGACTCATATAATTAGTATAATATAGATTTTTTGGTTTGGGTACCTCTAGTTAGAAATGAATCATTCCCGTGACATTAACTTTTTGTTATACTTCTAAAAAAAAATCAATATTTATTTTTAATGCCAAGCTATTTAAAGGTATGTTTTTCAAAACATCAGCATTACTTCCATATACAAAGTTATTTTATTAGTGCATACCATTTTTCTCATGCAAAAACTTTGATTTATCATTTTTGCAAAATAAATAGTCAAGTCATTTCTTTTCAAACACAAAAGATTTTTTTTAAGTGTGTTGTCAATTTCAAGATAAAAATATTTTCTAACTTATTTTTTTTTTACTATTTAATACTTTTTAGCATTTAAATTAGTCTTAATTTTATTAACCTAAGTTTGTTCGGTAATCGTTTTTAACGAATCCTAAAAGATGCCTAACTCCTTCCTTTTAGGATAACTAGGACCTTTATCCATAATCACATAGATTAAGTAGATCTTAACATGGAGTTAATTTTAGCATCACTTTATTAAAATAGGTATCCTAATTTACCTTAAAAATAATTAGGTGGCGTCTCCTTTAGCTAATTATTTAGGAATCACCAATATGTTGTACTTTGTTTGACCTCGGTTAAAATGGGGTAAACTGTTTGGCGACTCTGTTGGGGAATTTAGGTTTTAAACCATAACTGACTTAGGTTAATAATCAATGTTTTAATATTTGTTTTATTTATTTATTTATTTATTTATTTACTTATATTTAATTGCTTGTTTTAGTATTAATTGCTTGACATTTTATTTACATGATGTAATTTGTTTAATTACTATTATTTTATGTAATTTATTTATTTATATAAATTATCATTTCGCTCATACTTCCTCCAATTCTGGAAACTTGGCACTATCACACATACACGCAAGGTGTGTTTTGTGCACCCACAAACTTATAAAAAAATCCAAAATTTAGGAGAGTTGGCATATGCGCGAAGTGTTCGGATCTTTTTTCGTGTGGCTGCATAGCCTCCTTACTCAAGTTGTCTACTCGGAAACCTATTGTCTAGTAAGCCAAATCTTAGAAAACATAGGACAGAGCTATATCACCCCTATTGATTTAGGTCATTCATGCATATACCTTAGGTGGGTTGATGTTCGACATCAACTTCACATTTAGTAAATTCACCCATACGTCGACGAGTTTCACGACCCAACGACCAACAAAGCATATTCTGTGCAAACGTGATCATGATAGACAGATCCAAGTCTAGTTTTGGAATAATGAGTTTGCAGATTATTTTGATTTTATTTTACTTTATATTGTAGGATGGATCCCATCCCGCCAATTCCCCAAATTGGAATGATTGAAGGTATCCCTTATAAGTTGAAATCTTGGTGGAGAGGTTTCAGCCTTAGTGAAAAACTAACTATTATGAAGAGGATGGGGTTCCTCACTAAGTTATTCAGTATCTCTCCTGACAAGCACATATTTAAAGCATTGGTTTAATTTTGGGATCCCAACCATGTCGTATTTATATTTAGAGACTTTGAGTTAATGCCTACATTGGAGGAAATAAGTTATTTCACCGGTTTGAAGTATCAAAGGAGAGGTCAAATTGTTCCACACAATCAGGAAGAAAATTCCTTCTTTACTTGGGATTGAAGAATACCAAAAATCTGGAATGCTTTGAACACAATTGGGTTTTCCTTAGATTATTTATACGAAAGATATGGGCATTCAGATAACTACAAATTGTTCAATAAGAAATTTTCTTGTACTTCTGGCTATTGGCAAGCTAAGCGGCATATCACATTTGCTGTGGCTTTACTTGGGACTTTGGTGTTTCCAAGAGAACATGAAAATATTAGTACTTGCATATGCTCTTGGCTAAATCACTTTTTGAGGGAGTCGATGGCAAAGAACTTACCTTAGTCCCTATGATTTTAGCGGAAATACTTCGAGCTCTTGGGAAGTGTAAAAGAGGAGAAACAAACTTCATCAAAGGTTGTAAGCTTCTTTTGCAAATATGGGCGATGGAATATTTCTACCAACGCGAAAACATGGTGGACATATGTTATAGTGATACCAATCGAATTGACAGTTTTTATGATAGGATGAAACAATTTGTGGCTCCAGTTGGTACTAGTGATTGGCATGAATTCTTGGTTTCCCACACTAGCGACCAAATTCAGTGAAAGTATCCATTACTCTCACATTCCATTGTATATATAAGATGCAAAAGTTTATAATACATTGATCTTATTGTAGTAAAAGGACTTCAGCCATATGCTCCGATATGCGTGCTCCAACAGTTTAGTCAAACACAAGTAATTCCTCTTCGAGCAGACATGAGAGTTTCTGAAATTTCCTTTGGTTTGGACTTTTAAGTCCCTAGACTGGGAGAGATCCTTCATGAATGGGATAATATTATCACAACAGAGCTAGGAAATGGCTCGGCAAGAGCAACTCTGGAATATCAAGCATGGTTTCGAGAAGTTTGCTACAGCATAAGCCCAGGATGTGAGCAAGGTTTTGAAGATATCAAGACGATAATTCGGATACGACACACTCCTCTCGAAACTAACACAATCATTCCAGAGATGTGGGTTCAAATGTTGAACATAATGCAGTATTTGGAAAATGTGAAAGCGGGACCAAGCAACATTGAAGCGTCATCCTCATCTAATCCACCGTCTTGATCAAAAGCAAATCCAGGCCAGGCCTTAACATTTTCCTTATGTTGTGTTATTGTAATCTTAATATTGATCTTGTATTATGTCATATTTTCTTTGTACTCTTTTATTTTATCTTTCAAACTCAATCTGCCTCAATGACTTGGATCAATCTATCATAATTTCGTATATTTGACGTTTAGGCCTATCTCTGGCATTAAAGAGGTCCCTTGCATACTAGGACGTACTTGTTGACTATGTGATTTATTTGCTATATAATACATGTTTTCTCCTTTTTTTGTATTATCTTCCTTATTATTTGATGTTATTGAAGCAATGATTCTCTGCTTTATACTAACATTTTTCCTACTTCCTTAGATAAATAAATAAAGAGGTTTTGCTTTATTTTTCAAAAGGTTGATTTGCATTGATTCTAAGCTGGCGGATAACCTATACTACACAAGGTCAAAAAGCTTGATCGTGCACAGATATGACTGATTCATATGCAAGTGATCAAAGTGGTCTAGGACTTGTCACTATTCCTGGGGATGATCTTATAGATTTAGAAGAAAGGGATTTAACTCCTTATGATGAGTGCATCTCAAGCCTAATGCAACAAATGGTTGGCATGCATAATGAAATCGATCGACTTCGAAATCCTACCAATTTGTCAATCATCCTGAATACACCACTTCCTGAGCAGGGAATGAATTCAACCATCTCACCACCTTTTCCACCTATTGATGTTCCTCCACCAAATCTCTCTCTTCATAAAACCAGCCCAACTACTCCTATTCCACCAAATCCCTCCTTCATAAAACCAACCCAACTACTTTTAAACAAACTACCAACTCCCAACAATTCAATTTACCACAAGGTAAATCACAACAAATCAATGCATTACCCTCCACCACACGGACCCAGACTCTACTTATCCAAACTTTCTCATTTGTCCAAAATCCATGCATACAAACTACCTCATTCACCCAAACTCCACTTACCCAAACTTCCTCATTTGTCCAAAATCTATGCATATAAACTACCTCATTCACCCAAACTCCACCAATCCAAACAATCCCGGTCATCCAAACTACCCTACTAACCCAACAATACCATGCAGCCCAATATATACCGGTGGCAGACGTTGCATTTAACATGCAATATATGCCACAAGTATATGTAGCGGAAGCTCAATCTTGTATTGCCCAAATGCCAACTGTACCAGAAGTCGATCCATATGAGAAAATGGAGAGAAAAGCAAGGTCAAGAGTAGATGAAAACATAACTAGAGATATTCAGAGTTTGAAGGAAGGAAGCACTAAAACACATCCAAGTTCACAAGGGATATGAGGGGCTTGAATATGAAGATTTGTGTGTTCATCCTGATATTGAGTTGCCTGTAGGATACAAGCCACCGAAATTTGAGATGTTTGATGGCACAGGAAATCCTCTCAATCGTTTGAGGTCTTATTGTGATAAGTTGGTCTGAGTAGGTAGAGATGAGGCCATAAGGATGAAGTTGTTCGTTAGAAGTGTAACTGGAGATGCATTAACTTGGTATATTGAGCAAAACCCTAAGTAGTGGCATAATTGGAGTAAAATGGTAGAGGATATTGAAATCGTCTCGGATCGATCTTACCTTGAAAAGTTGAAAAAGAAAACAATTGAAACCCTTCATGGGTATGCCATCCATTGGAGATCAGAAATAGCTAGAGTTTGACCCCTCCCCCCCCGGCCAATGAAAATGAAATGAAGGACATATTTATCAAAGCTCAAGATAATATGTATTATGAAAAGATCTTTCTTATGACAGGTGCAAAATTCACAGATTTTGTTAAAATTGGGGAAGCTTTGGAAGAAGGAATCAAGTCAGGAAGAATTACTAACCTGGTAGCCCTACAAGCAACAAATAAGGCAATTCAGTCAGATTTTATTGAAGGAGCCCTTAAGAAGAAGAAAGACGGAGTGTCCACTGTCATGACCATCTAGGAACGCAGGCCTAACCAAATGTTAACCTACCAAAATCCCCTGCCACAATCCTCATACTATGGTCAGTATACCCAAATGCCTCTGCTTTATTACCAACCTTCGCCTGCCCTTTCTCCCGTTTATGCTGCCCAATCAACATATCATCCACCTCGAGCACCTATCTATCCAAACACACCATAATATCAATCTACGCATCCATCTCAACTTCATTACCCACCACAAACTCACCCATCAAATGCACTCAGGCCCCGCCCAAACTTCAAAAAAAGACCCACCAAAACCTATACCCCTTTAGATGAACCTTTGTCCCAACTATATGAAAGGTTGAGAACTGCAAGAGTACTATAACCAATACCAGGACGGGTTCCCAACCCCCCTTCCAGGATGGTATGATGAGAGTACACTTTGTACTTATCATTCCGGAGTTGCTAGACACGATACCAAAAATTGCCTTACTTTTAAAGATAAGATCGAGCTGCTGATTAAGGAACGAGTCATTCAGCTCAAAGGTGTTGCCACTAATGTCAACAACAATCCTCTGCCAGATCATGGCAATGTGAAAATGATCACCATTGATGAAAGATGAAATTTGGAAGGGACCATTGTATCTGTTAAAAAGGAGAAAAATGTTGCGACATTAGCCTGCACTACTCCAATGATCGCCAGTCTAACTGCGAGCGCTAATTGAGGTGGAAGTTCTTGTTCCCATGCATCAAATAACTACGTTAGTTTCTCAATCACCTTCTTTTGACAATAAAGCAGTTCCTTGGAATTACTTGACCGATGCAAAGAGCAAAGGAAAGGAGAAGATAGTTGTGGAGACTGTTGCAGCTAGAATAACAAGATCTGGATGTTGCTATGCTCCTAAAGAAATCACACAAATAGGACTATCTAAGGAAAATAACCCAAAAAAGGTAGTCACAGAGGCCGAAGTGGAAGAGTTTTGGAGGAAAATACCAACTAAGGAGAATTCTGTAGTTGAACAGTTGAAGAAAACTTCCGCTTAAATTTCTCTGATGGCATTATTGATGAGTTATGCAACTCATAGATGTGCTTTGGCAAAAGTTTTAAGTGAGGCTTATGTTCCAGCTGAGACAACAAACAAAAATTTTTCAGCCATGGTGGGACGGGTTTTTGAAGCTAATAAAGTTTCTTTTTGTTATGACGAGCTTCCACCTGAAAGCCTAGGATACAACAAAGCTCTAAATATCACCATTAGGTGTAGGGATAAGTTTGTCTCCAGAGTTCTGATTGATAATGGTTCTGTTGTAAACGTATGTCCTTTTGTTACCCTTCAAGCTTTAGGGGTTGATATTGGGAGAATTCAGGAAAGTCAAGTGAAGGGTTAAAGGTTTTGATAGGGTTCAAAGGGGAATCATTGGAGAAATTAACTTGCCAATACAAATTGGGCTAGGGGAGTTTATGATAGAATTTCAGGTGTTGGATATATTTGTTAATTACAAGTTATTGCTTGGAAGGCCATGGATCCACATGGCTGGTGCGGTCCCTTCTACTCTACACCAGACTTCAAAATTTGTTTGGAATCATCAAGAAATTATTGTTCAGAGATGGTAGTAATTCAATACATCCTAACAACTCAATCCCTATGATTGAGAATTTGGAAGAGATAGATGGATCTATATTCCATACCAGGGTGATTATGTGTTCTACTCAATTCGATAGGATGAAACTACCACGGGCGCTTATGATGGTAGCTTCAGAACTGCTGAAAAATGGGTTTGTGCCTGGTCGAGGTCTTGGAATGAATTTGGATGGAATAGTAGAACCAATTTAGTTGCTCAGTCAGAAACACACCTTTGGTATAGGGTACAAGCCTACATGTGAAGAAGCTTCGTTGGTTAGTTTGACAAGTGACAGTCCTTTGTCGCACCAATCCCATCATTGAATCTTTCATTTTTCAAAGCATCTATTGTACAAGGATCGGAAGAAGCTGCTGAAGACAACCTCGTAGAAGGACTCAAAAATATGTTCATTGAAGAAGCAAAATGCAATGTGATCATGGAAGATTGCACCAAGAGCCCCACCATATGGGATGTTAAGCCGGAAGACGCTTTGAACAATTGGACTTGTATCCCATCCCCGATTCTCCAGGAATCTTGGTAGATGATTGCATTAGAAACTAAACAACATGGTTCAAAATTGAGGCCTGAATCATGTTCATGAATTTTATATGTTTTACCTCCATCTTTTGAAAGTTCCAATGTCAAATCTCAATGATGATTTTGCTTTAAATTTTAAACTATCATTTGTTTTAAATTTTAAAATTTAGTCCTTAAAGTTATTAAGCTTATTTTATTTTTCTTCTCTTTTTCAGCGAGCAAACTATTAAAATCACTGATATTAAGGATGTGACATGTTATGAAGCGAGTGAACGAACCTCAAGCAGTGAACAAGATTTTGTAGAATATGAAGAAGATACGCAACCTGAAGAGCTGACAGAAGAGTTTGAAAGTTTTGAGAACAAGGAAAAACCAAATTTGGATGAAACTGAGGCAATAAATTTGGGAGATTTGGTGGTGTAAGAGAAAAAAGAATCAGTGTCCATTTGACTCCGACTCAAAGGGAAGAACTCATGGAGTTGTTGAGACAATATATGGATGTGTTTGCATGGTCTAATGATGATATGTCAGGGCTAAGCACAGACATTGCTTCACATAAGTTACCAACTGATACATTCTACCCTCCTATAAAGCAGAAGCCAAGAAAAATCAAGCCAAATTTGAGTTTAAAGGTCAAGGAAGAAGTTCCCAAGCAATTTGATGCTAATGTCATTCGAGTCACGAATATCCCAAATGGTTGGCTAACATAGTGCCAGTGTCGAAGAAAGATGAAAAAATCTGAGTATGTGTAGATTATCAGGATCTCAACAAGGTCATCCCAAAAGATGATTTTCCTCTTGCAAACATTCACATACTTATTGATAATTGTGCTAAGAACGAGTTGCAGTCGTTTGTTGATTGCTTTGCAGGCTATCTGCTCGTTTTTTATCAGAAGCTTGTGATTTAGTTTTTGACACAGCAAGTAGGGGAAACCAATTCTTAATTGTTGATACCAAAAATAAAGCAGCTCATTCGGTAGAGTGGGCTGCAATAAGAGCCCGGTGTCATTATGTTAATAAAAAATGGCTTGGTGGTATGTTAACAAATTAGTCCACTACAAAAACAAGATTTCATAAGTTCAGGGACTTGAGAATGGAACAAAAAATAGGGAGACTCAACTGTCTCCCGAAAAGAGATGCAGCTATGTTGAAAAGATAATTATCTCGCTTGCAAACATATCTGGGCAGGATTAAATATATGAAAGGGGTACCCGACATTGTAATCATCGTTGATCAGCACGAAGAATATATGGCCCTGCAAGAGTGTATTACTTTAGGAATTCTAACAATTTGTTTAACCGATACAAATTGTGACCCCTATCTCGCAGATATTTC
>JAABOM020055177.1:0-15385 GCA_011800125.2 Solanum clarkiae | reverse complement strand
ATTTATTCTTTTCTTTATAATTGTTTGGTTATCACATTAATAATTAGATTTTAATATATGAAATTAGGAAGTGCAGGAAGTTGTAGTAGATAACAGAAATTGATGAATTAGTTTTAGATTAACTATTCTGTATCCATAAAGAATTCTGGCACCTTCGTCCAGTGTGTTTGGGTTCTTCGTTAGTCGAACTTAATTTTATAATGTGCGTTTTAAAATATGTATATGCAAGTATATACTTTTATATTAGTATTTGGGGTTTGTATTATAAGAATAATCGTTAGAACAATATTATTTTTAGGATTTAAGACTAAGTTCTAGACTTAAAATTTAAAAACTAAATTATCAAATTAGATGAAATTTTGAGATTAGGCTAGGAATATAGTAATACCGGTGTCATTGAACTTCTTGTGATGTGTATATTTCATTCTTAATAGAGAATTATCGTTTCGAGAGTTGAATTCAAGATTTGTCTATTCGGTAGAAGTGTTCAAGTGCAACTCCAGCATTGAGGTAGGTTTGGCTATACTTCTTTGAGAGTGAGATTGAGTTATTGAATATCCTTATGTTGTAATCTATGAGATGGGATCGTATCATGTGTTGAGTTGATAATTCTTTTTGTGATGCTAGTGTGAGGGCTTCGATTGTCTATATGTTGCTTCGAAAGCATGTGAATTCTTAATTGAGAACTTTGATATTTATTGTGGTTATTGAGAAGAATATTGCTTCCATAATTGTGTCTTGATTGCATGCGTCCTCATACTATATGTCATGACATTTTGAGAAGTTGTGAATGGTGATTCGTATAATAAGTCCTTGACCATGAGCACTTGGGTGGCTAGGTAGTTGATACATTGAGATTATTATCATGAGTCCTTGACCATGAGCACTTGGGTGGCAAGGTATTTGATATATTGTGATTGAGGTATATGGCCTATGAGGTCCCCATGGGTCCCCTTAGTCTATGGAGCCTTAGCCCGATGGGGGTATATACGACAGGCTGTGTGACGGTCTTGATACCACCTTGCATAATATTGCATATCATCTCATTATTATACTTGTGGTTGTTTTGGATTGGCTCATTTGAGATTATATATTTACTTTACTCACGTTATTCTATATGAATTAGCGGTACCGATGCCGGACTAGTTTTTCTGTTGCAGGTGGAAGCATTCCTAGATTATTTCATAGTCTATTCAATTTCTGATTCCTTATCGGTTAAACCTACTGGGTACATATTATATATATTCACCTCTACTTCTTTCTCCCGCGTAGATTCTCGTCAAGATTATCCACATGGTAGTTGATTTGCTCGTGCACTCTGTTCATACTAGATCTAGTGGTGAGACTCAGGGCTCCGAGTTTCCATTGGATTGCATCTTAGTTATTTGGTCTTTAGTTTTATTTGAAAATAGAGGGACAGTTATTTCACTAGTTTTGTTATTAGATGCTCTTTATACTCGTGACACCAGATTCTGGGATATGATTTTCATGCGGGAACTATTTATCTATTGGGTTTGCATTCTTTTAGTGTATTTTATTTCTGGGGTTGAAATTTAAGTAGTTCTTTAGTCATGACCCCGGTTTGGGTCGTGATAACACTCAGAACAACAAACAATTTTCTTACCACCCTAGGTGTGCCAAATTGGGAGCGTCACACTTGTGTTTTGCTGATGATATATTATTATTTGCTAGAGGGGATCTACAATCTATAACCACATTACTGAGTTACTTTGATATATTTGCCCAAGCTTCTGGTCTTCAAGTAAATAAAAATGAGAGCTTTATCTACTATGGAGGCATCTCAGGAACAAGAGGGCATAGTTCAACATACAGGACTGGCACTTGGACAACTACCATTCAAGTATCTGGGCATTCCACTATCAACAAAGAAGCTTACACTGATACAATAGACACTTCTGGTGGACAGTATTGTAGCAAAAATCAAATCATGATCAGCTAGGAAGTTATCTTATATTGGAAGAGTTGAACTGATTCAAGATGTATTATTTGGCATCCAAGCTTACTGGTCAAACCCTTTCCTTATTCCAGCAAAGGTTCTCAGCTTAATTGAAGCACACTGTAGAAGCTACTTATGGTCAGGTACTAGTACCATCACTAAAAGAGCCTTGATAGCATGGGATTCAGTATGTACACTTAAGTCGGTTGGTGGCTGAAGTTATCAGACTATGGGACAAAGCAGCAATAGCTAAAACAAATTGACTTAGCTAACAAACAGGACAAAATATGGATTAGGTGGATGCATGCATACTATATCAAGACCAGGACAGTTTCTACAATTAACATTCCTACACAGACATCGTGGATGGTTAGAAAGATTATTACAGTCAGGACTACAATGAACAAACTTCAGACAAGGACTCAAGGACCAATCTGAATCAAAAGTATATACCAAAAGCTGCTAGGAGAAATCCCAAGAGTTGCTTGGAAGACAATAATGTTCAACAATAATACTAGACCAAAAGCCAAGTTCACCCTATGACTTCAATTGCAGGACAAAATACTGACAACAAACAGACTTCAAGAATGGGAATTGCAAGTGGATCGTACCTGCAAGTTGTGTCAACAATAATTAGAATCAAAGGACCATCTCTTTGTACAATGCTCCTTCACACATAATCTCTGGAGTAGGATCATGCAATGGATGCAATGACAATGGAACCCAACCTCAAATTGGGATGCACACCTCAACTGGATGATCAACTCTTCAAAGGGCAAATCGACCAAAGCATAAATTTTCAAAATGGTGTATACAGAAGTGACATACATGATCCAGATTGAGAGGGGAACCGAAGAGCATTTGAGGAAAAGACCAGGCAAAGTGAAGAAATAGCTAGTAGCGTACATATGTAATGTAAGAGCAAAGACCGGTAGCAGGATGAAGTTGCAACAGTTAACATTTTAGATATAGATGAACTAGAAAACAATTAATGTGACTGCTAGATTTAACAATTTAGGATGAGATAACAATTGAGTTTAAATTGCTACAGCTTTGTAATGATTATTTTGGTGGTTAATAAAATATTAGTTATCCAAAAAAAATACTACTTATATATAATTTTTAAATTGACGTGACACATACGTGCAAACATTGAACTAGTATCATTTAAATATACACTACATTTATTTTAATGTCAATTGTCATAATTTAATGTTTTTATTCTTTTTGAGTATAATTTTATCAATTGACATAATGCGTGCAAAACACTCTCGCTAAATTAGTTAATATATTTTTTGGAGATGAAAATTTTTCTTTTTGTACACAAATTATCGACGTAATTACAAATTTTAAACGGCAAATTATGTATAACATTAAAGACGATCAATATTGTCACTAATTTAATTAAAATAATGATCGGTTACAAATTAGATTTGTGAATAATAAACATCTTTTTAGCGACGTTATACTGTTCTTAGCAACAAAAATTTTACACTATTTATGACAAATAAGATCATATATGGTGACGAAAATTTGTTTTGTAACTAATATAATTTATTAAGCGACGAAATGCTAAATCGTCTTCTTGGCGAATTTTTCAGTTGCATTTTGTTAGTAGGATTTACATAAATTAGATAGTGTAAAGAGTTAATTATCATTTTTTTCTATCTTTTTTCAATTTACAAAAATTCCTTAAAAAACATGGCAATTTGGATACATTAAATCAGTGATCCTGATACATTAATTCAATGTGGATATTAAAATATTCGCAGATAATATTCAAAGTATAATACATTAAACATAAAAATAATTCAAGAATCAAAATCAATGTAGTCAAATCACTGAATGGGTTATGTTCTCCATGATGCAAAGATCACATGCTCACAAGTTGAACAACCTCAAATAGCTCAAACACAAAACTTCGAAGAAACTTGAATCAAGAAATTAGTTTCTCAAAATAAGGATTAATTAAATGATATTCGGAACTCAATAAAATTGACGAAACAACCAATAGTGGTCTTCTTGTTAAAATATTGACTCAAGTTAACCCTAGCACAAAACAATAAAAAAAACTAACAAAAATTCGACAAACGTATCCCGAGATTCAAATCAAAGGTTGTTCTAGACCAATCTAGATATTCCTCACTAAATCAACATGATTATCAATAGAAAGTTTAATAATAAAATTCGTCACTTATCCTATTTACTGTTTGATAAAGTGTAACGACCCGGCACCAACACTGTGAAGTATTGTCCGCTTTGCCCGCACACAGTAGTGCACAGGGTCTGGGCTGTGTGCAGACGCCTGGCTTGTTGGCTTGCTAGAACTCCAACATCGGAAAAGAGAGGGGGAGTCCTGGGCTATTTAGTGAGGGACCGGTAGCTTAACATGCGAGGTGCCTTTTGGGGCTTTCCCCCCAAGGGGACAAAACCGTGCGCCTGGGCTGTGTGCGGTCAAAGCGGACAATACTTCACAGTGTTGGTGCCGGGTCATTACAGATAGTATCAGAGCCGACTCTCGCCTAGTACGATGGTGAGGGCTAAACTCAGCGAGGACATTGAGTCCCTACGGGGGGTGAATGTAGTAGTGCACAGGGTCTGGGCTGTGTGCAGATGCCTGGCTTGTTGGCTTACTAGAACTCCCACATCGGAAAAGAGAGGGGGAGTCCTGGGCTATTTAGTGAGGGACCGGTAGCTTAACATGCGAGGCGCCTTTGGGGGATTTCCCCCCAAGGAGACAAAATCGTGCGCCTAGGCTGTGTGCGGGCAAAGCGGACAATACTTCACAGTGTTGGTGCCGGGTCGTTACATAAAGGAGCAACTTGAAAGTTTCATTCCAATTTTTTTGAACCCCAGGATCGCAATAAGATAGCTTCGCCCCTGAGTAGATAAATTAAATTAAACATTATTTATTAAGTCGTCGATTTGATTCCAGTTGTTGATGTACCTCTCTTAACATCTTCATTACTTCAAACTCAGCTGTCAAGTCCATAGTTAAAATAACCATTGAGCAAAATGTTATGACTGTATGAATCAGGTACAATCCCCTTCATAGATTTTTCTAGCAGATCCAAATCTTCCAACTTTAAACAGACCTTGCAATATAGTGTTGTAGCTAAAAGCATCAAGCTTTGATCCCTTTTGTGAAATTTCGCTAAACAATTGCATGGCCTCATTCATTTTCTTTTTCTTATAGTACTAGTAGCATGTTATAGCTAATAATGTTAGGCTCAATGCACTATTTATCATGATGCCAAAAAATCTCCTTGCTCTATCCACTTGACCATGCAAACAATATCCAACCATTTACACATTGTAGTTGATTATATTAGGCTCTATACCTTTTCCGACCATGTATATCATTTCTTCCTCGGCATATTCAAATTTTCCTTCTTTTCATAGTCTATCTGTTAGTATGCTGAAGGTGAAGACATCTGCATAAGTATTAATGCTCTCCATCTCGGAGAATAAAGTCTTAACCTTTTCTCACTAACCAAGCTTATACAAACTTTCAATTAGTGAACTATACGTGACTATGTTTGGAGGAACGACTTTATACTTCATCTCGTTCAAAAGGTTGATAACAGTATTCGTTCAAAAGGTTGATAGTAGCATCTAAGTTTCAATCTTTGCAAAATATATATATTGGGCTTAGTGCTCCCCTGTTCCTTTAATCAGAGCAAACTTAAAGTCTTCTGAGTATAACCCCTTTGACTAAGCCCATTCATTACGGTTCCAAACATGACTTTGCTAGGTTCACACATCTTCTCTCTCACCAACTTCTTGAACAATTCAAGGGTTGTAAACCCCTTCCCACTCTAACCTTTCCCTAATCGAGATCTCAGAGTTATTATCTTAACATTACAATTAGATAGGGGGACAACCAAATTGTTTCTAAGATAACGTCAAAGTTATTTATATCCAAGCTCACTAAATCAGCCAAAGTTTGAAAACTCATAAATCAAATGGAACAAGTACGAAACATGGGTAACTATAATAGACTCTCCAACTATGGTGAAAACATGGATAAGGGCATCAAGCATATCATAATTCAAATCAAAATCCAAGGTAAACTTTACCAGTATATAAGAAAAAATAGAGTCTAGGTCAAACAAAATAGTAGTCATTCTATCACAAATAAAAATAGTACCTCTGGTTACTACATCAGATGCCTCAGCCTCTGTCCTACCCAGAAAAATTAAAAAATTGAGCCCTATCAGACCAAAGACAACCTCTCTACCATGTGTTATACTCTACTTAAATTACTATTTCCTCAGCTTCCACAACTCTCTGATTTCCTTCTTGTCCACCTTTGGACTTCCCTACCATTATTCCAACAGTTATTAGTACTACATCTCTGGTTTACTAGATACTAAGTGGGATCGTCATGCGAGGTAGAGGCAATCTCTCTTATGTATCCTTGTTTCCCACAATTATAATAGGTGTGGTTAATAGAAGTTTGATTTCCTAAAACTAAGGAACCTCCCTAGCCATCTTGGGTAGGATTCTACTATGGAGTCCTAGAACAGCCACCTGTAAAAGTGGGCATAGCTCACTGAACTGACTGGATTGAAATTTTCGATCTATGTAAACCTTGGGAGTAAGAGAAATGAAATTACTTGCATTTTTGGGCCTCTTAAACAAAGTCTTCTCCTATCTAGCCTTTCAAACTCCTTCTACCTTTTTCATAAAGTCCTTTACTTCATTGAAACTTTTACCTGCAAAGGTCTGGTGAACAAACAAAACTTGTAATTCGGGATTTAAACCTTTGACAAACAATCGGATCCTTTCTTCCTTTGCAGTCACTATTAACATATCTTGATAAGGCATGAAACTTAACGTTATAAGTGGCTATTATTATACTACCATGCTCAAGTGACATAAATTCATTCTTCTTGAAATTTCACAGAGTATGAGGTACATACTTTTTCAAAAATAAGGCATGGAACTGAACCCAGGCGAGTGGTGGCAAGACCAATGGTCGACGTTCTATAAAATCTCTCCACCACTTCTTAGCCTTTCCTTAAAGCTAGAAGGTTACAAACTCAACTTCATACTGATGTACAATGCTAACTTATGAAATCTCTCATAACAATTCAAGATGAACTCATAATCATCCTTATTCTCTAAACCTTGGAAGACTGAAGGATTCAATTTCAAAAACTTGATCAACATCTCATGCTCAGTGCTAGTTATCACTAGACCTAGAAGGGGAAAAAAGAAGGCATCAATACCTAATGCTCCATCCAAATTGAGGGATGCAACCAGATGAGTGACTAGAGCTTAAGTAATGGGCATCATTGAAATAGATTCCAAGCAGACCAACTCACACAGAAAAGTTAACACCTTGTGAGAAATTGCAGGGTCCAAAAGGGGAAATCCTTTTGTCCCACCTTGTGCACCTTCCTTTGATTTTACATTCCCTTCAACCTCAGTTTTTACATTATCTTCTATCTCCACTTTGGGTGTGACAGGGGCCTCTTCTACAGGCACATTCTCAGCTTGGGCTTCACCCTTGGTGGGTGTGTCATACCCCGAGAGAATACCCTAGATGTAACCGACACTCTGAGACAATTGGTAGTCCCCAAGCAAACCATTTGGCCTCATCACATCCATTCAATCAATAGACTCTACTAATCAACGGAAGACATAAGGAAGTAAATGAGCACATCTCATCTAGTCTTAAAATAATATTATAAATGGAAAGGCTAGTATAAAGAAACTAGCTCAACAAGTCTTAACAACAACATTCGACTCTAGTCTATGAAGCCTCTATCACTATCAGGTGGTGTCACCTCAATCAAAATAAAATTAATAAGTGTCTAACTCTAAAGCAAGATAAAATAAATATAATGAATCCTCTGAAGTAAAGGAGGCTCACAGTCAGCTAAAAGTCTCAAATCCTCAACGATGCGTCTATTGTTGATCTGCAAATATTGTATCTACATCATGAAATGATGCAGTCCCAGAGGGGGACGTCAGTACGTGGAATGTACTAGTATGTAAAATAGTTGAATGAAACTTAAACAGGTAGAATAATATAGAAACAATAATTAACATCAAGGATAGTAAAAATCATCATGTCAAATGTCTATCTAAAGCAAGAATAAAGAGTAGATAAATGGCCCATCAACCAATCAACTCATCAATTAAATCAGACTCGTCTTAGAGGGACTCATCTTAAATGAACTCAACTCAACATATCTCATCATATCTTATCTCATCTCGACTCATATTACTCAGTTTGAGAACTTTCTAGGAGTTTCTCTTAACCAACAACAATCACTTATGAGTCAGGTATTGTACAACAATCTCGCTGATGTTGCTACAGCAGCTCCGTACTTTCCAGGTAAGGAAGGAATATGATCCATAATGAATCTAGAAGATCAATTGATCAAGTCCTATTGTTTTAGGACAATAAGGTGAGGACCTGTCCTACTCTAATGGAATTAATCTATAGAATGAGAACTTATCTGACTCGAACAGACTTAGCCCTTGAGTGAGAACTTATCCCACTCTAATGGACTTAGCCCTCAAGATTGGGAATTTTCCTACTCTAACGGACTTAGTCCACTCCTCCGCTTGGCGATGTAGTTAATGAGTGCGACTTGGACTTTCTCTTACTCTTACTCATTTTTGTGCTTGATACTCCTCCCAAGACTTAATGTTCATAAGACTCCTCGTCTTAATTTAATTATCTCAAATTAGCTTCATAGAGACTCTCAGTATTTCATTAACTCAAATCCTACATCCTCTATTGATTTTAGGGACTTTAACCCATCTTAATTAGCTCAATTCTAATTTGAGAACTCAAAGACTCAGATTATCATTTAGAAGAAGTCATTTAGACAAGACTCGAGAACTCAATTTTAAAGACTCATAGGATCATCAAGCTCAATTAACTCAACCTCATACTCACATCAAGGTTTCCATCAACATACTCACGTCAAGGTTCTAGACTCTATCCTTAGGTTCATTCATGCATGCTTTCAAAAGTTAACATATAGATTTTATACAATATCTCATGAAAAGTATTCAATTCAAGAAATTATGATGATCATCAACATATGAAAATACATATGATAGATAGAATTTTCAAGAAAATAATCAAGAAAGTATTTCAAGAAACATATATGGGGACTCATGGACTCTCAACTCATCGATGACCATCTATGGGGCACACAGAAGAACAATATCATGCTTTCATTTAGCCTTACATACCTGGAATGAATATAGACAATCAATTTGGCACAAATTCGACTTGAAATCTTTAACTCCTCGCTCTTCTCTCTTCTCTTTTAGCCCTAGGTCTTTTTCAGAGATTTAGAATGACTTAAGAATAGGTTATCAACTTTTTTTACGCTTAAAGCGACCTATTTTGTCATATATTAAGGTTAGGAGGGTTTGGAAAGGTCCAGGATGCCCCTCACAAAGTTTAAAAAAAAGTCAATTTCGGGATGTGAGGTCCACATTTTTTTGGTATTTTTCGTTGCAAACCCTCCGACTGAAATTTCTAAGTGTTGGTCTGCGATGGTGGCGCGTCGCAGTCCTATCGTGCACCCTCACTGATTTGCGTGTTATTATAAGAAATTATTTTTCAATCCGATTGCTCTAAAATCGGGTCAGACCACTTTCCTATCCAGTTTTTTGTGTTGATCACAAATCTTGTCTCAAATTTTCCATCAGAGCTTGGGAAGATGCATTATGCACATGATTTCATTCTATGGATATTTTGATAATTTCACGGGGTGTTACAGGGTGCTACCATTCCTCTTCCTCTATTCTTACCTCTATCGCATCCTCTCACTGCTCTGTTGGATCATTGATGGGTGTTGCTAGCCTGACACAATTATATCCTATTTTAATCATCTGCAGATGAAAAAAACGAAAGAAGTTAGATTCCAATTTGGTTCATAAAATACTAACTGGAATCAAGTTATAGCATGAAAGAAGGAAAAGATAGAAGGATTTTCTACAGTCTTGTAGCCTCTTGAAGGAAAGTATAAATGTCTCTGTACCATTCTACAAGATTTACTAGACTCATTTTGATACAGCGAAATCAATGAACCTAGGAATGTGATACAAACTTTTGTCATGACTCTGACTCATTGTGATTAATACCCACTCTAATCTTGTAATGGAAGAATCATTACTACAATCCAACAAGCAATTGAAATGAATTAGGTAATTTAAAGATGTTGAAAACAGTCTAAAATATAAAACAAGAGTTGAATTCCCACAAACTCAAACAGAATAATCTAAAATAATGCAGAAGGTAACCCCCAGAACCACAACAAATTGTACCAAAATTCTATTAAGGATTTAAAATAAGGAGATGCAACCACCCCCCCTCCCCCCCTCCCCAACCTCACCCCAAAAAATAATTAACGTCTAAAAATTGTCTAGGTCCAAAAAAATGGACTAAGAATCTAGATGAATTCATAATAGCTTAAAAAACTAGTTCATTCTTGAATTTTGAATTTAATAATCTCCTAATTGAGATATATCAGTAAATGCCTAGAGATGTCTTATACTTACAAAAAATAATGAGCAAATATAGTATCAGAACACATAACAATAGAGTACAGGTAAGATCAGGCTGTAATTCTAGAAACTATAATATATATACAAGCAACTATAATATAGTAATCTATGAATATACAAGGATACATTTAAGAGGATTCCATTTCATGCACAATATATATTTTCTCTATACTCATCTCAATTCAATAGTCAAAGATAATTCTCTAATGGAACCCATATCCAAACTGGTGGAGTGCCGTCGTGACACCTATTCTTATAGTTAGTGTGTCAGCGTGGTACTCAATCCAATTATGTATTGGCGTAGTACCCGATCTAAATATGTACTGATATGACACTTGATCCAAATATAAACCATTATGGTACCCGATTCAAATATGTATCAATGGTATTCGATCCAACAATAACAATCATAATAGCAATTAATGATACATACTTGTACAATTAAGTAGCAGGTTCATTGTATGCAATTGATCACATATAACCATTTTATTAGGTTTATTCCTTCTTTTACTACCCACATACATGCAGGCAATATTGACGATATAGTTAATAGGCACATATGGTACAAATGGGAGTTTAAACCATTACCTACCTCAGAACAAGCATTAAAAACTCTTAAGAATTAGAGCTTTTCCTTTTTTTTCTAAAGACACGAATCTTCCAAAAATAAATAAGAAATACAAGGATCAACACACAATGACCTACTATATCGGATTTTATCGCAATCGTAATCATTAATCATTTTTCATGATCATCTTATCCAACTAGAGCTTTTTCCACCATTAAGTCCAAGCCCAAAACCTTCATCTAAGAGAACTTTCATAGAATCTAAGGTTTAGGAATCAAATACTAGTTAGGAGAATGATTAACTTACTTTGGATGACGAAGCAGATAGAAAACTGAAAGAATATAGCCCTAAGCCATTTCTGATTTCTCAATAATGAAGTTTAAGAAATGAAATGATTTTAGGATTTTTCTAACTTAAAGCGAGATTGTCTTGCTATGTTGCCACTCGTCCCGCCATAATCGATTTTGCCGTGGAGAGTTGCGCGAAGATAAAAACTCAAAATTTACATCTCATACCTCCATTTCGCAAAAAAAATTAACCTTTCACACCAAGATCAATTTTGGAAATTCTACTTGCCTGAGTTATGATTATGCAAAATTATATAGGCTCCTTATTGTCTTCGCTATCAACTTAAAAATAAAACTCATAAATCAAATCCCAGTTCATTACTTGATTACCTCTGACGTCACTTGATTTAGATTTCGTTCAAGTCTGACTAGGCTCAAAATTTTCAAGTTGCTACTCAAATGTTTTTTGGCCCAATTTCTTTCTACATTGGTCTATCCATAACAATGGATATAGATTGTCACAAAAGCACAAGGAAACACCTCTTTAGACACTGAGAGAGATCCAATTGTCAAAGATCCTGATTAAGTTTTCTACCACTCTCTCGTCAGCCCACGAAGCTGAAGAGTGACATATCGGACTCATGTTAATCAGCTAAACCAATTGTATCTGGTTGCTCCCTCCAGGTGGTCAAGAACTCATAAGCATCCTCTATTCCTTATAATACTTAAAGGCTTGTACACGTGGTACCAAAGTTCTTTATAAATTTAGATGCTTGTGTACGTGACACTAGGTTTTGGGGGCACTAAAAGTTTTGATTTAGCTCCCGCATATTCTGTTCACATTAGTTATTGTTTTAGTTTTACTTTTGCTTTTACTTATATAACCTAGTTTTAGGGTGACTTGTCTTGGTGGATTAAGATAAATGTCATCACACCTGAGTTTGGATTGTGACAAAGCATGTGGTTCTATATAGTACTAACATAAAATTTTAGATGAGGGAGCATATTGAATATAATGGTATCTTTTTCTATAAAGTTAATTAAAGCAGACCTCATCGTGCTTGCTTCTGATGAAGCTTCTAGCTCTAAATAATAGGAATTCAGGTATAGCAGGAACACTGTTGACCATTACGAGCAACAATGACTACGGTTCTTGAATAACCCACATCATTTATGATTCTAATGGAACACAAAATTCTCTTCACCTGTGGAAAAAACTCGTGTTACTAATTTTAATATAACTAAATGAATAAATATGTTCTTTATCTCAAAATTTATATGTCACAATTCAAATTTTAATAGCCAAACAATTTAGTTTATAATCCTGACATAAATAAATTCTACCCTATTCCCCAAAATTACTTAATTAATTTTATGATTGTTTCATCTTGTCATCAGAAATCATCTGGTCCAGTAAGTGATGATTGACAAGACTGGTAGGATTTTTGCATAAACTTTGAACATCTTTTTTTCCTGCATGTGTAGTCTACAGAGATGAAAGATACTTGCTATATAGTACGGAAGATTCTGAAACCTCAGTCCCTTTCATTATCTTATCTAATCTCTATGATTTTTTGCTAGCAGACTTGTGAATATAAAGGCGGATTCAGGATTTTAAAGAATATTTTGATATATTTGCACCTAACAACTTGGATCTATCATTTATTCTTTTTCGATTTTGATTTTAAATATGTCATTTGGGAGAATTTTAATAGCTCAGTTGGTTGATTACCTGAACTTTCACCTTGTTGGTGAGAGTTCGATTCCCCATATTGTAATCCCCTTCTTATTTCCCCTCCCCTTATTCCCAATTTTTTTTTAAAAAAATGTCATTTGGGATATTTAAATTAAAGGACGGTTAAAAAAAAAGGAACATTATTTTTAAAAAATAGACTAAAACGGTAAGATAAATAGTAGATTAAATAAGGAGGAGTACTTTGATCAATATTAGTTGGAGTATGATATTTATATCTAGATTATTTATACTAATATAAAAATGAAAAGTTCTAAACCAAAATAGTAAGAGACTTAAGTGCCCCTTTTAAGTATTTGATATGATGTATGAGTATATTAGTAATATTGAGATTAATAATACTGACTTTAGTAATATTGATATTATTTTTTATCAATTGTTTAATTTATTATATTAAAAAATAAAGTGTATTAGAATATAAATAATACTAGATATGATTTGAATATGTATAGTAATCGGTATGCTTATTGTCATGATTTACTATATATAAAAATGGTACAAAATAAATATATAACTAATACATATATTAATTTATTATACACCTCAATGAAAAGGTTATTGAGTCACAAAATCCAAAATGATATCTATATATAAGTTTTCGTGGATCGTTAAATTTGTAATCTTAAAAATTAGACTTAATTTGATTTAATAGTATAACATTACCTTATAATACTAATTAATAGTGCATTATTTTTCGTTTTAAAATTAGCAATTTCTCTTTTATGCCCTTAGTGAATTCCTTTATAGGAATCATCCGGTCATTTCTTGCAATGAAATTGAAAAATCTTTCACGCAATAGCGTGTTTGAAGTCCTACTAAGCTAAAGAAACAGATGAAGCATCAAGACCTGGGGAAGGACAAGACCACAGTTTGGACATGATTTCAAATAAGTAATATGAAACATGTTAATTTGAAGTTGAAATTTTATTTGACCATACAATTTGAATTTCTCAAGTTGTATATTTTCTAACAGACAGGAAAACATCACAATTTGTGAAAATTATATTTTAAAAAATCTGCAACTCTTATACAATTTTATCGAATGAGCAAATTATAATTCATAAATAAAGTATCGAAATATATTAAATACAATATTAATAAATCATATATCTCCATGTTCCTGTTAGAAATAAATGCTTGTGATTATATGATATTATGAATTTTCAAATACACATAATTTTCATAGATCCACTCGACAACAATAGTAATAATTGTCTGTTCTTTAATATAATTTATTCATGTAATATAAATAATCTCTTCACGTCAAACATGAGTCTATTTTATAATACTAAAATGGAACAACAGCACCAATTAAATTAAATATAAAGGTGAAAGACAAAAATGTAATTTTTTGGGGACCATTTCAACTTGCATGTTAGTTGCACACTAGCTAGCTAGCCATATACTTTATAAAAAACCTAGACACGTTGAACCAATCACCCTGATAAAAGAGGTTATTTCAGTCGCAAAGTTAAAAATTTTATCAAGAACTTTTAAGATTTAATATATATAAATTTAAAAACACTTTGACCGATATATTTTATATGATATATATACATAATATAATTTTTCAACAAAGGGTATTTGATTGACCACTATGTTACTGATTTCATGTGGTAAATAGTCTTTATCTTCAATTTTAATATTGTTGGTCCGATGTTATCGAGAAAACAAAAATAGATAGAAGTTTTTATGAAAGGCTTAAAAAAAATTTTGATAAAAGTAAAAAAGTTGATGATCGAATGATAAACATTCCTCACTTTTAATCTTAATGTTATGAATTTGCGTCATCAAATGAATAAAAATATAAAAGCTTGTAGGAAGAGATAAAAAGAAAAAAAAGGGAGAGTGGGAGACCATTTAAACTTAAAAGAAGGCAACTTTCTTTTAAAATAAATAAATTGTCCAATCCGACATTAATTTAAGCACTACTTAAGACTAATATTTGCAAACCATAAAGAATTTCTTAACTTCAAACCCTCCTCCATACCAAGCTAGGCTTATCATCCACAAGTGTGAGTTTAATTCTTATCATCCACTTACATTCACTATCAGAAAATATGAAATTAATTATAGAATATATCAATAATCTCCAAATAATCAACTAAAATTAGTATGAGAATTTTATTGTTCAATTATAAAATTTTGTCCGCTGCCTTTGTAGTGGATCATTTTTCAAACAAAAACCTTTATATTAAAATTTTAATAGTAATTGCCTATCAACTTGGACCCACCCTGTCAAGAAAAGAAATAAAAACACCTAGTACTAGTTTATA
>JAABOM020055166.1:0-15385 GCA_011800125.2 Solanum clarkiae | reverse complement strand
GGCCAAATTCCAACATTATATATGAGAATATCATATACATGCATTTTTTTCATAACCTGAAAGTCATTCAACTCATAAGACATTGGACCTTCAATTTCTCAGGAAACCATAATCGGAAAATTTATCAAACACTTGACAGGTGTGCAATACTACTGTAAAACCATGAAATTAAAGAGTGGAATCATGCTAGAAAATTCAGTGTAAGATCATCAATGGATATTTGGTAACACCCTCAAATAATATACATCGAAATTCTTCATCAAACTTCACAATAGATCATAGATTCATTGCTCAAAACATGCTAAAACAATCTTAATTTCATGAAATCCCAACATAGTATGCAGTGTAATTCATAATGAGAAAGTCCCATGAGTAAAGCAACTTTCAATCATATAATTTAGGTGAAAAGGAAGCTTGGGCACCATGGGTGAAAGGACCCAATGGTTGAAACCCACATATCTTAATTTTGGAGAATTCTTGATGAAGATTGAAAATGGAGAGTTAAAGATTGAGTGAAATCCATAAGATATGGAAGAGATTTGGACACTTGAATTTTGAGGTGAAATATTGTTTGTGTGTTTGTGAGAGTATTTGGAAATGTTTTGAATGATTTGAAGGTAAAATTTAGTTAAGTATAGGTTTTTTCACACATGGAAACACTTAGGCCCAAGATCCAAAATGCTTGGACCGATATAGAGACTAGCATCCAAAAATACACTATAGTGTGCCCTTGGCGCGTTGTGCCAGGGGCACGAATGATCTCTAGAAATCGCACTTTTGCAATTCACAAATTTTGATATGGTTGCTCCAATTTCAGGTTAGACCCATCTCCCACTCAATTTGACCTCCTGATTAAGAATATAAAGTTGGATTGTTGATATCACTCTAGAAATTTTGAGCTATATGGAAATTACGATTTGGGACACTTTCGAAGTATATTTTTGAGCCCTTTTTGGGGTCATTTCAATGGTGAAGACAAGTTTATTAGTTACGTCAAAGTTTGTAAGTTTCTCTATATGCCAAGGAAGGATATACACTTCATGTTAAATAATAGGAAAGCGAGCAGCCTTACATACCTTGCTGTATCACCTCGTTATTTCCTCGAATCCACCTCTTTTCTCTGAAATATTTATCTAAAATAGGCTCATGATAAAACTAGTATTAGTAGCTATTAAACATGTTTTAGTAGTCCAATGTCATCTTATCCTAATTTCATCAGTGTGTTTTAGAATAATCCCAATTCTCATAGGAAGCGGCCTAATTTCACACTCACATACATGAAATCTATCGAGAGTGCCCCTGTAAAATTAACACTCAACTCATACAGACTACAAATTTTCATTAAGAGCTTTTAAACTCAACCTTCATAATTCACTACAGAAAACAATGCACTCACATCATAGGGAGGCAATAAAAAAATAGTGCTATTTTCACAAGAAGTCATCATATGATTCGTTCTTCCTATTGAAACTGGTTATAGGATCTCTAGTCCCCAGGTTAGGTTTCCTCATATACGACTCAAGAATTTATAGGCTTCAATCCCATCCCCCTTGATGTGCTTTAAAACTTTTCTCTTGATAAGAACTTAGTAAGAGGATCTGCAAAATTATCACATGATTTGACATAATAAACATTAATAGTACCATTTGTCAAATATGATCTTACATTACTATGTTTCCTCCTTATAGGTCTTGATTTACTGTTGTAATAATGGTTTTGAACTCTACCAATTGCAGCGGTTCTCTCACAATGAATTAAATAGGTTTTACAAAATAAGGAATTTGAAATAATAAATATCTCAAATAATTCGCTTCCTCACTAGCTCAAGCTAAATCAATTAGTTAAGCTCCATGGTAGATTTTGCAATACTAGTTTTCTTTTTAGAGATTTAACAAATAGCATCCCTACCCAAAGTAAAAATCTAATCAGTGGTAGAACATGAACATCCTGATAAAGTTTTACAATTCTGCATCAAAAAAGCCCTCAAGTACAATAGGATATTTTTTATAGAACAAACCACATGTTTTTGTTCCAATTAAATATCTCATAACTTTTGTTATAGTATGTCAATGTTTATTACTTAACTTGCTTATAACCCTTCTAAGTATTCCTACCACATATGCAATATCAGATCTAGTGGAATCAGTCACATATCTCAAACTCCCAACTAAGCTAGCATATCCCTTTTGATTTATCACATCATTTTCACTTTTAATATGGAACACATGAACACTTGAATCAAAAGGAGTTAAAATATACTCGGAATCAAGAAAGGTATATTTTTTCAAAATTTTCTCAATATAATGTAACTAGTCGAGGAAAATTTCATCACATATTCTAGTTATTTTTATTCCAAGAATAAAATTTGCCTCACCAAGATCTTTCATATCAAAATGGCTTCTAAGAACGTTTTTTGGATCATCAATAATATTCAAGTTAGAACTAAGGATCAACAAATCATCAATGTATAGGCAAATAATAACATATGAATTATTCCAAGACTTATGACATATGGACTTCTAAAATATATTTGTTTTAAAATCATTTTCAATCATGCAGGAATCAAACTTTTCGTGACACTGCGTCGGTGCCTGTTTCAAGCCAAATGGGGATTTAGTAAGTTTACACACTTTGCTTTCTTAGCCTATTGAACAAAACCCTTGGGTTGTTCCATATAAGTCTCTTCATTTAGGTCTTCATTTTAAAAAATAGTTTTTACATCTATTTGATGAATTTGAAAATAAAAAATTATAGAAATAACAGTTGAAAGTCAATGGATATTATTCAAGTTACTAGAGAAAAAGTGTCAAAAAACTCTAGGCCTTCAAGTTGCTTAAATCTTTTTGCAACTAGTCTATCTTTATATTTAGCAATATATCCATATGATTTGAACTTTTTCTGTAAGACCCATTTGCAACAAATTATTTTACAATCTGGTGGTAAATCAACTAACTTCTAAGTTTAATTAAAAATTAGTGATTCTATTTCATCATTTGCAGTCTCTTTTTATAGAATTGCATCATGTGAAGATAATGCTTCTTTTAAAGTGAAAGGGTCATCTCTAACATTAAAAATATAAAAATCAGGATCAAAATCTTTTTCTACTCTAGGTCTTTTACTTCTTAATTTAAAATTATCAATTTCTTTATTTTTCAAAGAAGAAGTAGAAAAACTAGGTAGTGACAAAATATTTTGTTTAATCCTTTGGCCCCCACTATTTTTAGAATCAAAAGGAAACTTATTTTCATGAAAACTAGCATCACCTATTTCAACAAAAATATTATCTTCAAGATTGAAAAATCTATAGGTTGTACTATTTGAAGCATAACCAAGAAAAGTACAAATAGTAACTTTCTTACCTAACTATGTAATCTTGGGATCAATTAGCCTCACAAAGGCTAGACAACCCCAAGCTCTTGGATATCCCAAGTTTGACTTGTGACCTTTACACAACTCAAAAGGTCTTATTTTGGGCTTTTTATGAGGTACACGATTTAACACATAACAAAAAGTCAAAATAGCTTCACCCCAAAACTTAAAGGTGTACTTGACTCAATAAGCATGACAATAGTAAATCCAACCAAAGTTCTATTATTCATTTCGGCTACACCATTAGATGTAGGAGAATAAGGAGGAGCAGTTTCATGAATTACTCCCAATGATCTAACAAAAGAATTAAACTCATTTGACTCATATTGACGACCTCTATCACTTCTAATTCTTTTTATCTTTCTTCCAAACTGATTTTTAATCTCATGGAGATAAACTTAATATCACTTTTATTTTTCATTAAGTAAACATATGTAAACTTAGAAAAGTCGTCAATGAAAGTGATAAAATTTTTATTTCCTCCACGACTTAAAATTCTACCAAGTTCACAAATATCAGCGAGAACTAATTCTAACAAATTAGTTTTTCTTTCAGCATGAAAATGAGGCTTTTTAGTGATCTTGGCTTTACTATAAGCCTCACACTTTTCAAAAACCCTTTTACCATTGAAATTAATCCTAAACTACTCATGATTCTAACACTACAGTCATTTATATGACACAAACAAGCATTCTAAAAATTAGTAGAAGAAAGCATGTAAACAGAATTAGAAATTTTATTCATTTCAACATTCAGTTTAAACATCCCACAACGAGCATTATCCTTTCCTACAAAAATACCCTTTTTCATAGTTACATATTGATCAGATTCAATAATCTATTTGACATAAATGTTTTCTCATAGAAGGAGTACAAAATACATCTTTTAAAGTTAATACTCTTCTAGAGGTAAAACACAATTCGACATCTCCCATTCCAACCAACCGAGCATGATAGTTTTGGGCTCCTCAAAAGGAGCATATTTTTTTAAACCAGTCTTTGTAATAACAAACATGATCGTTTGTACCAGAATCCTCCTACCATCTGTCAAAATTCTCAACCAATAAATATGTTTATAATCACTGCTACAAAAGACTCTTCAGTAATGTTTGCCTGAGTCGTTGGACCACGTTTTTGATATTTGCATAATCGAGCAAATATGCCCACTCTTGCCACAAACAAAGCAATGTCCTTTATCTTGAACTTGTTGATTTTATGCTTGATTATTTTCATTATTATTTTTCTTGGGAGGTCTACCATTCTTTTTCTTGAAATTTTTGTTCTTAAGATTCGTAGAAGTATTTTTGTTAGATTCAAGAGTAGCATTATTCAAAGTAACTAAATTTACCTTCGATGTAGTTTTCTTTCTTCTAATTGCAAAAGTGCATCTTGGCCCTTTGCCTCCTACTCCTTGTGGATTTTCATTATCAATTTCTCAAGAGATATTTTCTTTTGCTTGTGACGCATAAGTTTTTGAAATTTCTTCCAAGAAGGTGGAAGTTTATCAACTATGCCACAAAAAATAAGGCTATCCTCAATTTTGACCTCCTTAATCTAAGCTCTCGAACTATCATTATGAAGCCTTGAGCTTGATCTACCATTGATTTGTTGTCCACCATTTGGAATTGAAAAAATCGTCTAGCAACATATTTTTTACACTCCATCTTCTTTGGTATCATACTTACTATGTAATGCTTTCCAAATCTTCTTTGCACTAGAGTGTGTTCTATCATAATAATCATAAAAATTATCAGATAGAAATTAAAAATATAATACCGACTCTTATAGGAATCATCATCATATTTTTCTACTTTCTCTTGATGAGAAATAAGTTCATCATTATCCATGGAGAGAATGTCAACTTTATTAGGATTCTTCTAAATTAACACATAAGAAACATCGAGAAGACTCAAGTAGAAAATTATTTTACCCTTTCATCTCTTGAAGTAATTACCATTGAACCGAAATGGCTTGTTAAGATTTCTCATCTTGACATCCGTGGATTTTTTAATTGTAGCCATTTGAATTTCCTTAAAATTGTCGGTGAAAATTACAAAAGATTACAAATAACAATGGAAAAGTAAAAATGAAGAATAAAATCTTCAGGCTGAGGCATGAATATCTCGCTCTTTTTAAGGAAATTCAGGCCCATTGCAGCAAATATTTTCACCAGTGTAGCAGTATTCCTCTTGACTCTTATCCACCAGAATACAACAACCTTTCACAAAATTGTAACTCAATAAACTTCATACAAGAATTGAGTCTCAAGCTCTACAAGAGGAACACCCCTATTTAACTAATAAACACTCTTTTTTTTGACAAACTTCTTGCACTCTATATTCTTATCATATGTTTTACCACTAGTTATAGTTGTGGAAGTCTTCCGTGTAATGAAAGTGTAGGTAATGAGGTAATTAATAAATAATATAAATGGCCTAGAGGTTAGAAATATTACAATGTATAATGAGGTTTCAATATAGGGAAGTAATGGTCATCGATCATCACCACATTCAGTTGATCAATTGTAACTTAAGGAGTAAATCGCATAAGTAACTCCAAATTGGAGTGTTACAACAAACGGCCTCAAAGGCCATTAAGTAATAAAATTAATGTTCACTAGATGTCAAGAAATCCATTAATTGCCAAGGAATATCACTTAGTGATCCTTAACATTTCTAATATTAAAATGAATTAATATTAAAATGCAACCAACAGATAGCTAGAACTCGTCTCTAAGGAAAACAAAAAATGGTGCAACAATCTTGTTTATTATTTCGGGCTAAACCCCTCAAGAACTTCAACCTCTATCAATAATAAATCCAACTAAGAAGAGAAAAGTCCCTCAATAAATAAGAAAAGTGAGAACCAATTTTCAGAACACATGCTATCCAAAATTTTGACACAAGCATAATCAACATCTCTCTTATTTTAAATGGAAAAGTTATACTAAATTCATAAGTATTTTTACTTACCATAATCTTCAAGGGTGAGGGATTCTTCAAGAACTCTAGCGAGGTTGCGAGGGCTGCTTTGTAAAGTCAAGAGAGAGCAAAGATAGAACATAGGAAAATCAGATTTTTGTATATGTTAAAATGACTTGAAGGGGCTGGTTCTAATACATTTTAAATGGACCCATCATGGTCAACTTTCCATTATATTTATGACACATTAAATCAAGTAGGTGATGCACCTATTTATCCCTTTCACATGGGCTTTAATGGGTTTTAATTCAGTGGGCTTTGGCTGCCAATTTTTCTCTTATCCTTTCACTTTGTTTGGGCCCAAAATGTCAAGTAGGTTGTGGATACACTTGGGTCCTTTATATAATCATCTTTAGGATGCCAATATTGTCCCTTTATAATACTAAATCATTGGATAAAGTTACACATTTAGCTTGGGCTCTATTTATTATTGGACTTGGACAGATTTGGTGTTGGGCTTCGTCTCCGTTTTCTTTTCTTTTTACTTAATTCTTTGGCTTCAAATGAGTTCACTCATGCATTAATTAATCTTCCTCGTCTACCTAGACCATTTAAGCTAAGAATGTAGGTGACTTACTTGCTAGCTTCTTAAAGTCCCACAAGTATCTCACTTCTTTTACTTCCTTTAAATCTGTGATCTCCTTAATTAAACTTAAAACTCATATATACTTGACCATCTTAAGCGTCAGATGTACACATAGCCCTCTAATCTGGAATTTAAGAACTTTTAAAAATTGGTGCTCATTTGACCAAGCCATATCATGTCCTCTATGCATAGGACTAGTACACTAATATATCAGGTGTTAAACACTAGTGCAGTGGTAAAGCACCTCTAAGTCATACAAATGTGCTATAATCAAGTTATCTCTATGCGTCCCCTCTTGTGTTGTTAACACAGGCCCAAATGTGACATCTGGATCTTTTATGTTAGTAACATAATGGGGAGATGCCTCAATCTGGGCATGTAGTCCAATGGCTCCTCAGGTACCCCGCACACCTGCATAATTCAGTAATTAGTCAACCAAATGCATATCTACGTCTTTAGTTTTCACGATCAAGCTTAGGGTCTAGACGTGGCATGACGAATGGGAAGTCCGAGGACATCCCAAACAAGCCTCTTATATACAAACTTAGTATCCAACAATACCTCAACGTTAGAATGGAGTGGGGGACAAAACATTTCCTGAGCTCACCCTCATGATAATAAGTGTTCAGCATTAAAGAGAAGTCTTAACATACCATGAGTAATATAGCTATTGTCTTTGTAATTGATGACTAACCAAAGCTTTGTTCAAGTAACGAACTAGCCACGTAGAGGAGGATGATCAAATGGAGCACAGTCCCTATATGGTTGTCACTATCCAAGCCTAGGGACTAGATGTACCACGACTAATGGGAGTCTGAAGTGGCCCCAAACAAGCCTCTTAGCATATCTTATACCCATCTTTTGTCACGGAAACAATTAAACAACAACAAGAGAGTATAAAGAGGGAAAATGGGACTAAGGGAAGTCTTTGATAACATAAAACATATGATACTCAAGAGTCAAGATCATAACTTAATTACATCACTTATCTAACAACACCTCTAGCATAGATCGAGAAGGGGACAAGACACCTTCCGAGCTTGCCCTCACATACTAAAGTTCCACACAAAGAAATGACATAAGCAAGAGCAACATAGCTAGTGTCCCCGAACTTGAGGGCTCACCAAAGCTTATCTTAAAGACATCAAGTCTAGCCACATGGAGGATGATCGTGAGAAGCTCCGGTTCCTACAAGATAACATTATGTAGTCACAGAGTATGCATTAGCATATTTGAATGTACTAAGTATATATGATACAATGCAACAAGAGATAGGCAGCATAGTAAAAATCCATAATCATAAGAAAGGTATAGTATATTAACAACATGACATGTATGATCAATGCTTGAAGTAAGACACGCTTGTATAGAACATAATATATGTGTAGGAAGAGACCGAATCCATATAGCCCAAGCAAGATTTGATTGATCTCCAAGGCTTGCCACCCCATTGGAAGGTGATTGAGGTACATACCCCTCAACAAGGTAGTACGGGCTTGCCACTCCCCAATAAGGTGATTGAGGTACATATTCCTCAATAAGGTGGTATGGGCTTGTCACCCCCCGACAAGGCAACTGAGGTATTTACCCTCAACAAGGTAGTACAGTCTTAAAACCTCCAAACAAGGTGATTGAGGCTTAACACCCCCTCAACAACGTGAATGGGCTTAACACCCTCCCTCTCCAATAGGGTGACTGGGCTTAACACCCCCCCAACAAGGTGTGGTCAACTTGCAATACCATAGATATCTTTCATGGATTCATCACATATATACATTTCTTTTATCATCATAAAGTCCCTTGACTCATAGCCATGCAATAGATCAACAATAACTAAAGAATCCTCAATCAGACATTTTATCAAACACTTGGTGGGTGTGTAATGCTAGTTAAAAATCGTGCATTTCAATTGTGAAATTGTATGAGAAAACTGAATGTAAATCAACCAACCAACACTTGGTAACAGCCCCATGTAAAATACATTGAAAACCCTCATCAAATTTCATAATAGTTCATAGATTCATAGCTCAAAATAGCTTAAACAGTCAACATTTCATGAAACCCCAACATAGTTTATAATCAAGTTTATAAAGGAGATACCCATAGATAATTCAACTTGAAAACATGCAATTTACATAAAGAGAAAGGTTGGGCACTATGGGTGAAAGGACCTAATGGACCCACATTTCTCAACTTTGGGGATTTCCTTGATGAAGATTTGATTGAGAACTTGAAGCTTGAATGAAATTCTTGAGATGCAAAAATGAGTTTAAGACATTTGAATTTACATGAAATATTTGGGTAAGTGCTAGAGAGGGTTTATGTCTTGAGTGATATGGGGTTGAAAAATGACTAAGTGTAGGTGTTTTTACGCATAGGAGGGCATGGGACCAAACCCCAAAGCCTTAGGCCAAAACAGTGAAACTAGCAACAAAAATACATATCTCCGCGCCTCGGGCGCAGATCGACATTATATAAGAATTTTTTTTGGAAAATGAAATTTTGCTATGTTTGCTCTAAAGTAGGGGTTATAGCCGCTTCCCACTCAATTTTTCCCCAGATCATGAACATAAAGTCTTATTTTCGTTATCACGCATGGATTTTGAGATATATGGAAATTACAATTATGGACATTACCAAGGCACATTTTTTGGCTTTTTTAGGGCGTTTCAACATCTCCTCCTTGGGAACATTCATCCCCGAATGTCAAAGAAATGTACATAAAAGAAGTAATCATGATGATTTCAGCCCAACATATGAATGCAATAATTCATTTAAACATTATTTTCGAAAATCTCAACATGAGTGTCAAAAATCACCATAAACTTGCCAACATAAACATGAATGCATGCAAATGACATAAGGGCTGAATCTTAAGACTTTAAATCACATAGATGACTTCTATTAGTACTTTAGGCTTGAGTAGAGTGGAAGAGATATGGGTATTGGTTTTTCATGTCCAACTCGGTTTCCCATGTGACACTTTCAACGTGTTGGTTCTTCCAAAGGACCTTAACGGAAGCTACATCTTTGTTCCTTAACCTCTGCACTTGTCTATCTAAAATTTCTAATGGGACATCTTCATAAGACAAATTATCGTCAACACCACCCACATACCTAAAGGCACAATAACACTTGGAAGACTGGATAAACCATATTCATATCATTGGGCAACTCCAATTCATAGGCCACCTTACTAATTGTTCTCAAAACTCTATAAAGACCCACAAAACTTGGATTCAATTTGCCCTTTTTACCAAAACGAACCACACTTTTCATAGGCGAGACCTTCAAATCACTAACCTTAAATTCAAGATCCCTTCTCCTCACATCGGCATAGGACTTTTGTCTACTTTGGGTTGTTTTCAATCTTTCCCTTATCAACCTCACCTTCCCCATGGCCTTCATAACCAAATCTGGACTTGACAAAGCCATGTCTCCCATCTCAAACCATCCAACCAGGGACTACAACATCTACCGTAGAGAGCCTCAAAAGGAGCCATACCAATACTTGAATGATAGCTATTGTTCTAAGCAAACTCAATTAGTGGAAGATGTTTATCTCAACCATCTTTAAACTCTAAAGCACAAGCTCTAACCATATCCCCAAGAGTTTGGATAGTTCGTTTGTCTTTGCTATCTATTTGAGGGTGAAAGGTCGTACTAAGGTTTACCTTAGTACCAAGACCTCTTTGGAAGGACCTCCAAAAGTGAGAAGTCAATTGAGTACCACGATCCAAAATGATAGACAAAGGCACCCCATGAAATCTAACCAAACTCATGAATGTACAATTTAGCATAATCTTCGGCACCATAGGTAGTTTTGACCAGTAGGAAAAGAGCTGAATTTGTCATTCTATGAACCACAACCCAAATAGAATCAAAACGTTTTCTAGTCTTAGGCAACCCAACTAAAAAATCCATGTTAATTTCCTCCACTTCCAAGTAGGAATCTCTATATCTTGTGTTAGGCTACCCGATCTTTGATATTGACTTTCACTTGTTGGCAATTATGACAATCGGATACAAATTTAGCAATATCTCTCTTCATACCACCCAATCAAAACACTTCCCTCAAATCTCTATACATTTGTATTGAACCTAGATGAATAGAGTAGGAAGAATTATGAGTAGTCATCTAAAATATTCTTTCTCAAGTCATCAACAACAGGCACACAAAACCTACCTTGGTACCTACGGGAACCATCTCCCCCTTAGGAGAAAATCTCCACCTTACCATCTCTCACCAAGGCCTTCAACTTTAACAAGGCATGGTCAAGATCTTGCTTTTCCTTCACCTCCTCAATTAATGAAGATTTAGAACCATCAACAACCACTACACCACCATTATCAACCTCTTCCAACCTGACTCTCAATATAGCCAACCAATGAACCTCTCTAGCCACCTCTTTGGCACAATCATCAACATGAGCTAGCTACACATAGCACCCTACTTAGAGCATTAACCATAACATTAGCATTACCGGCGTGATAATGCATACTCTTATCATAATCTTTAAGAAGCTCTAACCACCTTCTTTGTATCAAGTTGAGATTTTTTTAGGTAAACACATATTAGAGACTCTTATGATCGGTAAACACATATACATGGACCCCATACAAGTTATGATGCCAAATTTTCAAAGCAAACACCACAACGGCCAAGATCATGGGTAGGATAATTCTTTTTATGCATCTTAAGTTGTCTAGAGACATAAGTTATGACCTTACCATTTTGCATTAGGACACAACCCAAAACGAATTCTCGAGGCATCACAATACACAAAAAACCCTTCCAACCCTTCTGGTAGAGATAATATAGGAGCGGAGACAAACTTATCCCTCAAAGTTTGGAAACTCTTTTCGTACTCATTGGTCCACACAAGTTTTTTCTTCTTTTGGGTCAACTTAGTCATGGGAGAAGAAATAGAAGAGAAACCACTAACAAACATCCGATAGTAACCCAATAATTTTCTAATCACCTCTATCTTTATAGGATCCACCTTAATACCATCAGCTGATACCACATGACCTAGGAAGACAACCTCTTTCAACCAAAACTCAAATTTTTCATATTTATCATACAACTTCTCCTCCCTCAAGATTTGCAACACCACCCTCAAGTAACCCATATGCTCCTTATTATGGGAATAGATCAAGATATCATCAATATATACCATCACAAATGAATCAAGGTAGGGTTTAAAGACCCTATTCATAAGATCTATGAAGACAGACGGTGCATTAGTCAATCGAAAGGACATAACAACAAACTCATAGTGTCTATACCTAGTCTGGAATTCTGTCTTGGGAATGTCACACTCCCTCACCTTTACTTGGTGATATCGGGATTGAAGATTAATCTTAGAGAACTGACTAGCCCCTTGAAGTTGGTCAAAAAGATCATCAATCCTTAGTAGAGCGTACTTATTCATTTTGGTGACCCTATTAAGTTGTTGGTAATCAATACACATTCTAAGGGAACCATCCTTCTTCTTCACAAATAATACTGGTGCACCCCAAGGTGATTAGCTAGGCCTAATAAACTCCTTCTCTAACAAATCCCTCAATTACTCTTTCAACTCCTTTAACTCCATTGAGGCCATACGATAAGGGGGAATAGAAATGAGTTGAATATTGGGAGGAGGTCTATGCCAAAATCTATTTCCCTTTCAGGAGGAACACTAAGAAGCTTATCGGGAGAGACATCAAGGAACTCATTAACCACTAGAATGACTCTAAAGGAAAGACTTTGGACTCAATATCCCTAACCCTTACAAGATGATATAGACACCCCTTAGAAATCAACTTTTGGGCTTTAATGCAGGAAATAAATCTACCCTTCACCACCACATGATGATTCTCTCACTCAAACATTACTTCATTAGGGAGTTGGGTTTGACCCTATGGGTTCTACAATCAATAGAGACATAATATGCATGCAACCAATCCATCCAAAGAATGACATCAAAATCCACCATATCCAACTCAACAAAATCACAAGGCAATATTTTATGCAGAATGAATACGGGACAATTTCTAAAGACTCTTCTAACAACAATGGATGCGCCAACAGGAGTAGACACTTCATATGGCTCACACAACAATTCAGGTTTAACATGAAGCCTTTTGGAAACAAGAGGAGCAATAAAAGAAAGAGTGGCACCCAGGTCTATCAATGCATACACATCAAAATAAATTTTTTTTAAAATACCAGTGATGATATCGGGCACTTCATCTACTCCTTGTCTCCCTTGAAGAGCATCGAACTAATTTTTCTCTCGAGCACCCCCTTGTTGGCCTCCTCTACCCTATTGTTAGTCTTCTTTACCCCGAGGATCGGCATTTGTACCTTGGCCTTGTGGACGACCATATCTACCTTTGTTTTGATTATGAGGACAATCAATCATCTTATGACCTATGGCTTCTCCACAACCATAACAAGCATTGGTGATCCTCAAACATGGGCCATTATGGCCTCTATCATACCATTGGCACTGAGGATAGTCATTGCAAACCCCTTATTAGAAGGATTGGAAGGCCCTTGACTTAGAGGCTTGTGGCCTTGAGGAAACTGGACACCCTTGGGATTTTGGAATCCATCTTCAAAATGGGCCTTCTTGGCCTCACCCATTCTCCTCTTTCTCAACTTTTCCCTCTCTAATTGTTCGGCATAAGTCTTGAGGCAGGACAAGTCCATATCATCTATCAACATCGCAACATGACATTCTTCATTTACCAAGTTGTACACACCCATCACAAATTTGTTCATCCTAGACCTTGGCTCGGCCTCCAATTATGGAGCATATTTGGATAATTATTAGTTGAACTTGAGGGAATACTCTCTCACACTCATTGACCCTTGCTTTAGATTCATAAATTCCATCATTTGGCCTCTCTTAGCTCAAGAGGGAAGAACCGGTTGAGAAATTCCTCCTTGAACTCTTCCCAAAAGATGACATTATTATTCCCTTTCTCCACCTTCCATTGGGTGAACCAAATTTGGGCCACCCCCTTGAGTTAGTAGTCCACCTAACTCCGCTTTCTCATTCGATCTAACACCCATAATAGACAACACATTGTACACCTCATCAATAAATTCCTGAGGATCCTCATCCACTTTAGACCCATGGAATTCCAGTAGGTTCATTATTGTAAAATCCCTCACCCTAGAGGCTGGAGTAGGAGTATAACGGGCTTGGACCCCTTGGTTGATTTGATTAGTCACAACATGGGCTAGCATGGTAATAGCATCCTGGAACTCTTCATGGGCCACTGCCCTGTCTTGTGGAACTTAAGGAGCGAGAGGGACCGGTTGCTCCTCGGGTGAACGAGCACTCCTTAGTCATCCTCTTGGAATAGGCATGATCTAGTATAGTAAAGAACATTCGTTAGGGGAAAAGCCTTACCTTAACTTCTATGACATGACATAGACCATGAAGAAAGGAAAAATCTCCTAAAACTCCTCAAAGCCTCTTGCTAATAGTTGCAGTGCACATCATAACCTTGAACAAGACTCTAATCAACATGGTGCATTGCAGCCCAAGGACCATTACCAACCTAGTGTTCTGATACCAAGTTTTTCACGTCCCAAGCATAGGGCTTAGAAATAACATTCCGAATGGGAACCCGAAGGGGCTCCAAACAAGCGTCTTAGCATATCATTTACACATTCTTTGTCATGGAAACAATTGAACAATAACGAGAGAGCATAAAGAGGGGAAAATGGTACTAAGAGAAGTCTTTGATAGCATAAAAGATAGCATACTCAAAGTCAAGATCATAACATAATTACATCACTTGCCTAACAACACCTCTAGCTTACATTTGGCGGGGGCTAAGACACCTTCTAGGTTCACAATCATCATACTAAAGTTCAACATAAAGAAATGACATAAGCAAGAGTAACATAGCTAGTGTCCCCAAACTTGAGGACTCACCAAAGCTTATCTTCAAGATGTCATGTCTAGCCACGTAGAGGATGATCATGTTGAGCTCCAGTTCCTATATGGTAACATCACATAGGCATAGAGTATGCGTTAGTACATTCGAATGTACTAAGTATATAGAATGTAATGAAACAAGAGATAGGCTATATAGTCAAAATCCATAATCATAAGCAAAGGATAATGTATTGACAAAATGGCATGCATGTTAAATGCTTGAAGTAAGACATGCTTGTATAAAACATAATACATGTGTAAGAAGAGACTGTATCTATATAGCCCAAGAAAGCTTTGCTTGAACTCTAAGGCTTACCACCCCCTAGGAAGGTGATTGAGGTACATACCCCTCAACAAGGTAGTACGGGCTTGCAAACTCCTTACAAGGCAATTGAGGTATTTACCCCTCAACAAGGTAGTATAGTCTTAACATCCCCCAACAAGGTGATTGAGGCTTAACACCCCCTAAACAAGGTGATTGGTCTTAACACCCCCCCCCCCACCAAG
>JAABOM020055155.1:0-15386 GCA_011800125.2 Solanum clarkiae | reverse complement strand
CGAGGGGTGGAAGAATCACCTAGCTAGGGAAACATCTTATTACGGGTGGTAGCCCGAGGGGTTAAGGAATAACCTAGACAGGGACGATCCCGATACGGTTTACCACTGATCAATTGGTCATTTGTATTACATCTGTGCACAGATCTTATAGTACAGATTTTACAGTAAAGGTAAAGTGATATAAAGAATATAAAGTACATGATTTCACAGTATAACTAAAGGTGGTCCCTGATCTTCCACAGATGTGTGGTTTAATTTGAGTTGTTACTTTATATGAAATATATCCTGCCTTACATACTCAGTACATTATCTCGTACTGATATCCCTTATGGGGGACCTACATTTCATGCTGCAGGTATATGTGCTAGTAGATCTCCCCAGTAGGAGTACAGGATATTCAGCTGCTGTCACCAAGCTCCAGGTTTCTTCGGGGCTTTGTACATGTCTAGAGCTTACATATTTTTATTGCATAGTTTGTTGAGGTGGGGCCTGTCCCGACCCTTATCACATGTTTTTATTTATCTATAGGCTTTGTGAATTATGTAAAGAACAATGAGGTCATGTCTCGCACTTTAGACAGCGTGGGCCCAACGGCCTAGTCATATGCATTTCCGTTTGGCTTGTTATCACTATTTATCTTCTTAAAGACATGTCAAACGTAGAAACCCCTTATAATAAGTATAGAAAGCATATAGTTAAAGGTTGGTTCTCCCGAGCCTTATAGGCAACGGGTGTCAGTCTGCCCGACGGGACTTTGGGGCGTCACATTGTTGATCTCTATTTTGGCCCTGGTCTCTCCAAGGACATTGTGAACCTCCACCTAAGGCAAAATCCTAAGTTGAGGGTGGCTTATGTTGGCCCTGGTCCTTTACAAAGATATTATGAACCTTGAACCAAGCCAAAGGCTTAAGTTGAGGGTGGCTAGTGCAGGGGGAGCAGAAAAATGAGTGTGGAAACAAATAAAGTGATAAAAAGAGAAAAAGAAATGGTTTGTGACCGTGAGCAAAGCAATAAGCAAAAACGAAAAAGAATAAAACAAGTAAATGAGCACGGAAATTACTTCCTATACTATATAAAGTGGAAAAATAGGGGCAAGAAAAGTTGGTGACCAAGAAGCAAATGGCTGAGTTGAAGCAAGTGTCTAGGAGAGGCCGTTTAGTCGCTTTAATCCTAAATATACCTCATCAGAGCCCAAGCCTACGTTACAAGCCGAAAAAGTCCTAATGTGATCCTGAAAAAGCCATTCAAGAGTTAAGGTGATGAAAATAAGGGCAAGTTCATGATCGAGGCATGTGTGTCCATTGGAAGCCATTTCTGAGAGTGAGTGACTACATTCCAGTCTCTATTTTACATGCTTAGGTTGGGTGTGAGACTTCTTTGTGGTGAGGGCACTATTTTTTGCATCAGTTGATTGCTCACTTGACTGGGGTCTCTTTATTCCTGATCATATGTGGACTAACTTTGCATGCATAATGTTTGCCTTAATCTTTGTGAGTCCATTTGGGGTGTGAGCACGTTATTGAACTTGTTAGCAGGCCATATGCATTGAAAAGAATTATGGGGAGATCCATAGTCTAAGTGAACACTTGTGTTTACACATTGTTTGGTAGAGTTGTCATTACTTGAGGACAAGCAATCATTCTAAGTTGAGGGTGTCGATGAATCGTAGAAATACGAATTGTATAAGACTTTAAATACAGAATTGTTGCGCATTCTCAAGCAAACTTTTTATTTTGATGTTTGTTTTTGTTGTTTTTTAGGAAAAAGACTAAGGCATAGAAGAAATAAGAATATGAAAGAAAAAGGATGGAAAAAGAGAGTACAGAGAAGCCAAAATGGACTCCAGTATGGGCATACGGGGACCTACACGGCCCGTGTACATCCACACGAACCATGAGGTTCATCGTGGCCTCACACTTGCATGACGGTAGTTGCTAATTGGTGAAGGAAAGTACCACGGCATGTGTCACGGACCGTGGGATGTCAAACGTGTTGTTATGAGGCTGATCAAAGAGACGTGAAGATGGTACCATCGGAGGTTGGAAGATTTTGGCAAATTGGAACGAGATGACACGCCTTACCAGCCGTTTGGATTTACACGGGTCATACAACTTACCATCAAAGTGACATGAAGGCATCACCATTGAAAAGCAAGCAAAATATGTTAAGGGAAGCCAGACGGCGTGTGTCACGGACCGTGTGACCAACCACATTCTGTGACATTGAGACGTGTGAAGAGTTTGAGCAGAAGAAAAGTTGAAGGCAAGTTAGATGGCATGTAAGACGAACCATCAATGGCCACACGGGCCGTCTAACGTGGCATGAAGATGCAGCTAGGAATTAAAATCAAGGGCAGCCACACGAATGATTTGATGGTCCGTCGATCGTTACACGGGCCGTGTGGTGGCCCGTGTCCATGCCGATGGATTTTTCCTACTTTAGTTAGGATTGGCTTTTCTTTATATATAAATAGGTATTTTATTTTATTTGTTAGATAGTCTTGGATGGCCAGAGCTAAAAAACATTGAAAAATATTATTTTCTTGGAGATTTCACAAGATTTTGGGATTTTTCTTATCAAATTCAAGCTTGTATCTTGTGGCTTCATCGATTGTTCAATAGTAAGTCTTTCTATTATGAATTCCTTGTATTGTTGCGAGCTTTATTCATTGAATATTCTAGGCTAAACCCATAACTAGGGTTGTGGAAACCATGACAAATCAATAAGATAAGTGAATAGGGGGTAAGTCTCGGGATTGACTAGCGTATATATCGTAGTAATCTTCATTTTAATTTCTTCGTTGATGAGTCAACGCATTAGGGTAAGCCTTTATTCTTTTCATGCCCGAAAGGGATGTTTTGATTAGGAAAAGATTTATATGATGGAAATTTGAGGTTTTTAACCTAGTCTAAGTATTCAAGACCGAAAGGTGAGAGTATTCTGAGATAAACAGCAAGTTTTTAGTACGTAGACATTCTGAGACCGAAAAGTGATGAATGATAGGCATTTAAGAGGATTGAGAGGCAAATTAAATGTTACCTAAATTGGTAGATCTTATATACGTACTCATGAACGATTTTACCACTAGATTCAGCTATCGCATTAGCTGTCATAGGGAACACAATCTTAGCCTCACATAAATTGATCGAGATCTAGTAGTTCTTGCACTCATTTATTATTTTCTTTAGTTAATTAGTTTTGAAAACCAACCCCCCCCCCCATATTTACTTTATGCACTTTCATTTCGAGAATATATATTAGATCTGAAACCAGTGCAAACAGATATATTCTCACGCATTCTCTGTGGGATCGACCTCAACTCTGGTTGAGTTATATATTTGATCAACGACCGCTACACTATTATGTTTGGAGTGTAAATTTGGGTGTATCAGGTGTATATATTACAATTTTATCTTTAAGAACATGAATTTTGAGCCTATTTTAGTTCATTATAGTATTAATGTCTTCCGCTGAGTAAGTTAGTCAGGCCAAGTGGTTCGCTTGGGATCAGAAATTATTTTCCGAGTGTAACACCTCGTGAAATTATTAAAATGCCCCTAAACTTTGTCATGCGCACAACGTATCTTCCCAAGCTCTGATAAAAAATTCGAGACCAGATTTACGATCAGTACGAAAAATTGAGTCAAAAAATTATCGAGTTCTCGACTCGACTTTAATGCGAAAAAACGTGAATTAATTTTCTCAAAGAAAATAAAAAACAGTGAGGATTTTGGGCCCCTTCTGCTATGCAAAAAGGATGAAGAACCACACTTGCTTTTTTTCAAAAATTTGACGAAAATTGAGAAAACACGAAAAAGTGGATAAATACACTAGGTGCCTTATGCAGTAGTTCATAGGGGAGACGATTTTTTTCTTTTAATTCGAGAAGGGAAATTTCTTCCTTCTCAATATATTTTTATACCTTCAAGTCGGTTTTTAAACGTATAATTATACGAAAAGGGTTTTAGACCTATTTTTTTCAAGGTTTTTATGCTAAGTCAGAGAGAAGAAGAGGAGAGAAAGTGTAAGGGTTCCAAGAATCTTTCAAATTTCTTGAAGAAATCTTCATTCCCAGGTATATAAAGGCTACCCAAAAGCATGGGATTGATCTCTCATGTGCCAATGTACAGTTAAGATAGCAAATTCATTTCTAAAAGCTTTTATTTATGAATTCTTGAAGGTTCTTGAGTAATTACTTTAACTTCTTGAATGACTACTTTAAATTCTTGAATAATTGCTTTAAATTCTTGTATACTAGCTTGAATTCTTCTTTTTAGTCTTTAAACAACAATTTTATATCATGAACTGATGATCATCATATTTAAAGCTTACTGTATTTTACCTTATTATATGATTGTGACTTGATCATTAAATTCTTCTCTCTATAATGACTTGAATAATGAACTTAGGGTATGTCTAGAGCCTCAAATGTCTGAGAATGATGTCTGACTGAGTCTGAGTCCTGAATTGAATGTGTGGATGTCTGGGATAGGTTAAACTATAGTTGATAGAGTTAAATGGGTATAATTACCTTAGATTAAATAGAAAATCTTGCCCGTAGAGGTTGGGTGATGAGGTTTCTTGAAGGAGTGATTGATTTATGAGCATGTTGAGTCCCGGGAGAAGTATTAGCACTAAAATGGGTAAGAGTGAGTCTTACTCGAACCTATTAACTACGTGGCCAGCATAGGAGAGGATTGGACCATGAAACTGGATGTTTACTTTGTCCCAAAAGAGGACTTGATAGACTTTTGGATCCTTGGACAGACTCATCTTTTACCCCGACAAGGTATTGGACGGATATGGGCATCTCTTCATTGTTTCACTACCAGCTCATAGGTAGTAGTTGTCGGTTATAGAAACTCCCAGATAGGTTTCATGATGATAGAACTCTGATGTGATGTGAATGTTTGATGCTTGATAGCTAGTGAGGTGAGAGAGTCTTGTCTCTTATATCTTAGGTGAGGCTAAGTAATAGACTGGTGTTGATTAAATTGTTTCCTTTTTCTTATCTTGTTTTACATATAGTACATTTCATATACTAATGTCCCTCTGGCGCTGCATTATTTTATGATGCAGATTCGATAGACCGAGGACTTCAGCAGCCCGATCGTTGAGGTTCAGAGATCTTCATTGCAGATAGTGGTGAGTCTTCCCCAGCATTCGGAGGATATTTACTTTTATGATTGGGCAGTCTTTTACTTAATATTTGGTAACCATGTCCTATCATGGTACCATCTTAGACTATAGTATAGAGGCTTCATAGACGTAGATGTTGATGTCGAGGGTTCTTTTCCCTCATACTTCCTTTCTTTACATTGAGACATTTTGTTATCTATTCTATATCCATATGATAGACTGATATCGACAGTATGAACCCATAGATACTATAGTAATTATTATCATTATATTATTTCTTTTTGCTGATGAATGAATTGAACGATGGAAAATGAGACTAGGTGGTTCACTTGGGGACTAGCAATAGTCTTCGAGTGTCAGTCACATTTAGGGTACCCTCTCAGGGCATGATAAACTTGGTAACAGAGCCTAGAGTTCGAGTATCCTACGGAGTATATACAGTTGTGTCTAGTAGAGTCTTGCTTATGGGTGTATTGTGCACCATACTTCATAGGCAGGAGGCTATATGACATTAGGAAGTGCTACCCTTCTTCTATGATCTAAGTTTGTGCTATAGAGTTAACTTGTGAAATTCTGCTTTTAACTCATACGCTTCACGCTTACAGAACATGCCGCCTAAGAGGAAAGTCGCCCAAAGAGATGCCCTAGCTCCTGCTACTGAGAGTACCTAACTCGAGGTTTCGGTTTAGACAGAGACCAGGAGACGGGGACGCCCCGCTAGGACTGCTGAGGTCCCTCAGACACCCCCTACTCAGCCCCAGTTAGCTCCCACTACTGAGGCAGAATTTAGGGGATCCATCATCATGCTAACTCAATCTGTGACCTCCCAGAGAAATAGTCACGGTTCTCAGGCTCCTAATTCTAGCTCACAGGAACCTTCAGCTGCAACCCGTCTCAGGGAATTTTTGAGGATGAACCCACTAGTGTATATGGGATCAAAGATGGAGGAAGACCCATAGAATTTCATTGACGAGATGTACAAAGTCCTGAGGGCCATGCATGCAGTCGAGATTGAGGGAGTTGAGCTTGCATCGTACCATCTTAATAATGTGGACAATGTATGGTACACTCAGTGGGAGGAGAGTAGAGGGGAGGATGCGGAGCCCATAGTGAGGGATGAGTTTAAAGCCACCTTTCTTGATCATTTCTTTCCTCAAGAGTTAAGGGAGGCGAAGGCGGATGAATTCATGAATCTAAAGCAGGGAGGGATGACTGTGAAGGACGATAGCCTTAGGTTCACCAAACTTTCAAGGTATGCTCCGGAGATGGTGAAAGATATGAGGCAGAAGATGAGGAGATTTGTGTCTGGCCTGGCTAGGCATGTGTAGAGAGAGTGTAAGGCTACATTGTTTATTCCTGGCATGGACATCTCCAGACTTGTGGTGTATGCCCAACAAACGGAGGAAGATATAAGGAGGGATATAGAGGAGCACTTAGCAGAAAAGCTAAGTCAGCAAGACATGAATCTAACCCGCAGAGACATAACAGACGCGATAAATCTTTTTTCCAGAAGACATCAACACATCCCGCACCATCTACAGACAGTGCGCTCACGCAACCAACCAGGTATGATAAAAAACTAGTGGTCATCAGAATTTCAAGACACCAGACGCCCAATCTTAGGCCAGTGTGACTCAGGGGATACATGGAAAGCCACCTTGCAGCAAGTGTGGTAAGCTTCATCTCGGGAAGTGCCGTGTTGGCAAGGATGTATGATACGCTTGTGGGTAGGCTGGTCATTTTAGCTATGACTGTCCAAAGAGGAGGCGAGGTGAGGGGACCGGCAGAGCTCAGTTCTCGATGTCACCTCCAGCAGGTAATCAGTAGAGGGGTGCTACTACCGCGGGCACAGGAAGCGGAACAAACTGCCTTTATGCTATAGGTAACCATCAGGAGCAGGAGGCTACAACAGATGTTGTCACAGGTATACTTTGTGTCTTTGCTTATGATTGTTATGCATTGATTGAACTGGGCACCACCTTATCTTTTGTAACTCCCTATGTAGCTAGAAAGTTTAGTATTCTTCTTGAGTGTTTACTTGAGCCCTTTTCTATCTCTACTCCTACTGGTGAGTCTATCCTAGCTGAGAGGGTTTACAAGGATTGTGTGGTTTCGATTTATCATAGAGACACTTTAGCTGATTTGATAGAGTTGGAGATGGTTGATTTTGATGTAATAATGGGCATTGATTGGCTTCATGCTTGTTATGCTTCTATTGACTATAGAACCCGGATCGTTAAGTTCCATTTCCCTAATTAACCTATCTTAGAGTGGAAAGGGAGTTCTGTTGCCCCTAAGGGTAAATTCATATCCTATCTTAGAGCTAGGAAGTTGATATCTAAGGGTTGATTCATCATCTCATGCAAGTGAAGTCTGATGATGTTGAGTCTCCCACTCTTGAGTCAGTCCCGATAGTGAATGAGTTTCCCGAGGTATTCCCTAAAGGATCTTCTCAGAGTCCCTCCTGATAGAGAGATTGACTTTGGGATTGACGTTCTTCCCAAAATCAAATCTATCTCAATCCCACCCTATAGAATGGCCCCCGTAGAGTTGAAAGAATCAAAAGAGCAATTGAAAGACTTGTTAGAGAAGGGTTTCGTAAGGCCTAGTATCTTACCTTGGGGTTCCCCTATCCTATTCATGCGTAACAAAGTTGGGTCTTTAAGGATGTGTATAGACTACCAACAATTGAACAAGGTAACCATAAAAAATAAGTACCCTCTTCCTAGAATCGATGATCTCTTTGACCAACTTCAGAGTGATACTTATTTCTCCAAGATAAATCTCAGATCGGGTTACCATCAGTTGAAGGTGAGGAAAAGTGATATTCCAAAGACAGCCTTTAGTACACGGTATGGCCACTTTGAGTTCTTGGTCATGTTCTTCGAGTTGACAAATGCACCTGCAGCTTTTATGGAATTAATGAACAGGGTATTCAGACCATATCTTGACATATTCGTGATCATGTTTATCGATGACATCCTAGTGTATTCAAGGAATGAAGGAGAGAATGTTAATCACCTTAGAGTGGTTTTGCAAACACTCAAAGATCATAAGCTGTATGCGAAACTCTCCAAGTGTGAGTTTTGGCTCAAGTCAGTGGCTTTCTTGGGCCATGTTATTTCAGGAAATTGTATTCGGGTTGATACTCAGAAGATTGAGGTGGTTAAGAACTGGCCAAGACCTACCTCTCCCACGGAAATAAGAAGTTTCTTGGGTCTAGCCGGGTACTACCACAGATTCGTTGAAGGATTCTCTTCTCTGTCGGCCCCTTTGACAAAACTGACTTAGAAAAAGGCTAAGTTTCAGTGGTCTAAGGCATGTGAAAGGATTTTTTAGGAGTTGAAGACTAGATTGACTACAGCACCAGTGTTGACCTTGCGAGATGGGACGGGTGACTTTGTGATATATTATGATGCATCTAGAGTTGGATTGGGTTGTGTACTTATGCAGAGAGGGAAGGTTATAGCTTATGCTTCCAGACAGCTTAAGGTCCATGAGAAGAATTATCCAACCCATGATCTAGAGTTGGAAACTATGGTATTCGCACTTGAAATTTGGCGTCACTATTTGTATGGAGTGCATGTGGATGTGTTCACCGACCACAAAAGCTTGCACTACGTGTTCAGCCAGAAAGAGCTCAACCTGCGGCAGAGGAGGTGGCTAGAGTTTCTCCAAGATTATGATATGAGCATTCTCTACCACCCAGGTAAGGCTAACATGGTTCCTGACGCTCTTAGCAGGATGTCCATGGGTAGTACCGCCCATGTGAAGGAGGGGAAGAGAGAACCAGCCAAGGAAGTGCATAGATTGGCTCGTTTGGGAGTGCAACTTCAGGAGAAAAATGAAGGCGGGGTCAATATTCAGAATGGTTCTGCTTCATCCTTAGTGTCCGAGGTAAAGGGAAAGCAAGACCAAGACCCTGTCTTGCTCTAATTGAAAGAAGCGGTTCACAAGCAGAAGGTGATGGTTCTCTCCAAAAGGGGAGATGGGGTATTGAGATACCAAGGGAGATTGTGTATACCTGATATTGATGGTGTTCGAGACAGAATCATGGCCGAAGCTTATAGTACGAGGTATTCCATTCATCCTAGCTCCACCAAGATGTACCATGACTTGAGGGAAGTCTATTGGTGGAATAGGATGAAGAAAGACATTACTGAATTTGTTTCCAAGTGTCCTAATTGCCAACAGGTTAAGGTTGAACATCACAAAACCTTGTGGGTTCGCTCAGAACTTTGAAATTTCAAAGTGGAAATGGGAGGTGATCAACATGGATTTCATTACAGGTTACCAAGATCTAGAAAGCAACATGATTCAATATGGGTGATTGTAGACAAGATAACTAAATCAGCCTACTTTTTGGCGGTGCAGACAACCTATACGACTGAGGAGTATGCCCGACTTTACATTTGGTAGATTTTGAGGTTGCATGGGGTTCCTTTGTCTATCATCCCAGACATAGGAGCTCAATTCACCTCTCAATTTTGGAGATCTTTCCTGAAGGGATTGGGCATGAAGGTGAATTTGAGTACTGCTTTTCACTCTCAAACAAACGGGCAGGCAGAGCGCACTATTATGACTTTAGAGGATATGTTGAGGGCATGTGTTATTGACTTCAAGGGAAATTGGGATGATCATCTACTACTGATTGAGTTCGCGTATAATAATAGCTATCATGCCAGCATTCAGATGGTCCCATATGAGGCATTGTACGGGAGGAGATGTAAGTCCCCGACTGGCTAGTTCGAGGTGGGTGAATCTGAGTTGATTGGGCCTGACCTCGTACACCAATCTATGGAGAACGTGAAAGTCATCAGGAAAAAGGTTGAAGATAGTCCAGAGTCGCCGGAAATCATATACACACGTGAGAAGAAGAGACTTGGAGTTTGAGGTAGATGATTGGGTGTACTTGAAAGTGTCACCTATGAAGGGCGTCGTGAGATTTGGAAAAAAAAAGGGAAGCTAAGTCCCCACTATATCGAGCCATACCAGATTGTAAGAAGGATCGGGAAGGTTGCCTACAAGTTAGACTTGACTTTCGAGCCAGAGGGAGTTCACCCGGTGTTGCACGTGTCTATGCTGAAGAAGTGTTTGGGGGATCCATCCTTAGTAATTCCTGTGGAGAGTACAGGTGTGAAGGACAGCTTATCGTATAAGGAAATTCCGGTCGAGATTCTTGACCGATAGGTTCGTAAGCTTAAGAACAAAGAGATAGCCTCCGTTAAAGTCATATGGAGGAATCAATTTGTTGAGGAAGCAACGTGGGAAGCTAAGGAAGCGATGAAGCTCAAGTACCCACATCTATTCGTGCCAAGTGATGATGACGTCGAAGGTAAATACTCTTATTCTTACCAATTTTGAATATTCTTTTCCATTAAGTGATGCCTTATGTCATTCCATTCTGGAGTCTAAGACGGAGATAGATAGGTAATGGATAGTGAGAGTTCGAGTGTTCCCGAGTGAGGAATAGGATGAGTTCCGAGGTTATTCGAGTCCCTATTTGACCATTACTCATCATTCGAGAAAGAATGATTCCAAGGAGGAGATGATGTAACACCCTGTGAAATTATTGAAATGTCCCTAAAATTTGTCATACACACAACGTATCTTCCCAAGCTCTGATGGAAAATCCGATATCGGATTTGCTATCAATGCAAAAAACTGAGTCAAAAAATGATCTCGACTCGATTTTAATGCAAAAAAATGTAAATTAATTTTCTCAAAGAAAATAAAAAAACAGTGAGGTTTCTGAGTGCCTTCTGCGACACGGAGAGGACACGGAACCACACTTGGATTTTTTTAGAAATTTGATGAAAATCGAGAAAATGCGAAAAAGTGTATAAATACACTAGTGCGCGACGGAGACGATTTTTTTCTTTTAATTCGGGAAAGGCAATTTCTTCCTTCTCGATAAATTTTAATACCTCTAGGTCAGTTTTTAAATGTATAATTGTATGAGAAAGGTTTTAAACCCATTTTTTTCAAGGTTTTTATGATAAGTCAGAGAGAAGAAGAGGAGAGAAAGAGTAAGGATTCCAAGAATCTTTCAAATTTCTTGAAGAAATCATTATTCCCAAGTATGTTAAGGCTACCCAAAAGCATGGGATTGATCTCCCATGTGTCAATGTAGAGTTAACATAGCAAATTCATGTCTAGAAGCTTTGATTTCTGAATTCTTGAAAGTTCTCGAGTAATTACTTTATGTTCTTGAATGACTATTTTAAATTCTTGAATAATTGCTTTAAATTCTTGTATACTAGCTTGAATTCTTCTTTTTAATCTTTAAACAACAATTTTATATCATGAACTGATGATCATCATGTTTAAAGTTTATTGTATTTTACCTTATTATATGATTGTGACTTGATCCTTAAATTTTCCTCTCTATAATGACTTGAATAATGAACTTAGGGGATGTCTAGAGCCTCGAATGTTTGACAATGATGTCTAACTGAGTCTGAGTCCTGAATTAAGTGTGTGGATATCTGGGATAGGTTAAACTATAGTTGACAGAGTTGAATGGGTATAATTCCCTTAGATTGGATACAAAATCTTGCCCATAGAGGTTGGGTGATGAGGCTTCTTGAAGGAGTGATTGATTTATGAGCATGTTGAACCGTGGGATGAGTACTAGAATCAAAATGGGTAAGAATGAGTCCCACTCGAACCCATTAACTAGGTGGCCAGCGTAGGAGAGGATTGTACTGTGAAAGCAGATGCTTCCTTTTTCCCAAAAGAGGACTTGACAGACTTTTGGATCCATTAACAAACTCGTCCTTTACTCCGGTAAGTTACTGGACGGATGTGGCAACTCTTCATTGTATCACTATCGGCTCATAGGTAGTGATTGTCGGTTATAGAAACTCCCCAATAGGTTTCATGATGATAGAACTCCGATGTGATGAGAATGCTTGATGCTTGATAGCTAGTGAGGCGATAGAGTCTTGTCTCTTATATCTGAGGTGAGGCTAAGTGATGGAATGGTAACGATTAAACTGTTTTCTTTCTCTTAGCACATTTTATATATAGTACATTCCACGTACTAACACCCCTCTGGCGCTGCATCGTTTTATGATGCAGATTCGATAGACCGAGGACTTCAATAGCTCGATCGTTGAGGTTCAGAGCTCTTCATTTCCGATAGTGATGAGTCCTCCCCAGCATTTGGAGGATATTTACTTTTATGATTGGACAGTCTTTTACTTAATATTTGGTAGCCATAGTCTGTCATGGTACTGTCTTAGACTATAGTATAGAGGCTTCGTAGACGTAGATGTTGATGTTGATGTCGAGGGTTCTTTTCCGTCATACTTTCTTTCTTTACATTGAGACATTTTGTTATCTATTCTATTTCCGTGTGATAGACTAATATCGACAGAATGAGCCCTCCGATAGGATAGTAATTATTATCATTATATTATTTCCTTCCGCTAATGAATGAATTGAACGATGGAAAATGAGACTAGGTGCTCCGCTTAGGGACTAGCAATAGTCTTCGAGTGTCAGTCATGTCTTTCCTCCTGGGGAGTGACACCAAATGTCGACCATGTCCAGGGTGTAGGATCGGGCGTGATAATACTAATGTAGACGTACATAAAAAAGGAATTTTGTGCATGTTTTGTCACTGTCTCTCATATTAAAAAATTAAATTAGAAAATAGAGACTAATAACTTTTGAATAATTGTGTTGATGTAAATCAATTAAGATAATTATTCTAATTAGGACAAAAATAAGAGTCTAAAAAACTTTAAACATTAGAAACGTGTATGATGAAATCTTTAAAATAGATGAAGATATAGTAGTCATTAATTTTAGTTTCATAAATTATAAATTGTAAACATAAAAAGTTATAACTGAAAACGATAAAATTATATTAAAAAAAGAGTGTTGAAATTATATTAATTAATACTAATGCAAATCAAAAGTGATAGCACATACACATTTCGAACAACAACAACTTACCCAGTGATATCCCACAAGTGGGGTCTGGGGAGGATAAATTGTACGCAGACCTTACCACTACCTCAGAGAAGTAGAGAGACTATTTTCTAAAAAATTGCATTTCAAGCAAACAACCAAAAAAAATTAAATGCATAATTTACCTAGAAATGTATAATAAATAAATAAATATAAAAATAACATTTCAACAATTCAGAGAAGAGAAACATCAAATAGGGACATAATTCAGAAGGATAAACTGAACTTCTTTATTTACTAAGGATTCTCAAAATTTATAATTGAGATTTATATGTCAATCTTCAAATATATAATTCGTAAGTAAAAAAAATTATTTTCTCCATCAAAAGCAATGGAATTAATAAATTTTGCTGAAAGAATCCCTTGTCACTTTCATGTAGTAATAGTAGTAGTTAATATTTGTTATGCAATTCAAAGAGAAAAATTATCTTGCAATGTAAATTAAAAACTGCTAAAAATTTCTCTTGCACAACTTTTTTCTATTTGGTACTTAAGTTCTGATTTAGTTGATGCGAAATGAGCAGATTATGAGATAGAAGGTCTTATCGGCAAGCAGTTTGATAGTGACTTCTTTCATTTAGTAAGACAATGAAAGATTTCTTCAACAACAGAAACAATTCTGCTTAAGTTCAAGCTTCTATCGTCTACCATTGAAATAAAATGAGAGACATAGAGTTAGTCCAATCATCCAAATGAAAAAAAAAATCATAAACATACTCCAATGTATATGATGATAAGAAAATACTTACGCGTATTAAGGTAATTTAAATATTCAATAATATATTTTCATAAAGATAGTGACAAAGTGTAGATTCAATATGTGTATTCATATAAAGAAATTGTCACCACTCAACAAATATGAACACCATATAATGGAATGACAATGGATATGTGAATCGAATAACAATAGGAACTTTTTTTTCTGACAAAAATATTCAAGTTTTCTTCGACCAAACATCTATTAACCTGTCCATCTCCAAAAAAAGAAGAAAATTAAAGATTAAAAAAGAAAAAGAAACAACTCAATGCATAACATAATACATTGGAAAAAAGAAGAGATCCATTAATTCTTATAATTGAGTTTTATTTGTGAGTACATAAAGATAAGATTACGTGTATAAGCAGTTTTAGGTAACCACTTTAAATTCAAATATAAAAAATAACTACTTTGCCATGTTGTAGTTTTTTTTTTTTTTTAGAATTACGTGGGTTGTTTTAATATTTTTAATTTTAATGAAAAATATTATTTTTTTAGTGGTCGCTTTTTTTTCTTTTTTGCATATTCTATTATATAGATCTATATAAATTAATTTTTAAATATTAAAATATCAAAATGAAATAAATAAAATATAGTTTACCTAAACATCTAAAAATATTATTTACTTGGCCCAAGGAAAATAATTTTCCTTATTATTTTAATTATGCACAAAAGTAGATTTATTTTTAAATAAAATTTTAGCATTCACCGTTGTCTGTATATCTCAAAATTCATCACACTAAATAAAAATTAAAAATAATTATAATAATAAATAAGTGATAAATTAAAAATTGATTTTTAACAATCGTAGGAGGGAAGAAGGGGCCTTGTAATTGCTATTAAAGAGGAAAAATTAAATGTGCACTTTTAGGTATGGTATATTCATTTCGTTTTTAGTTATATTTTGCTATTGAAAATTCTTCCATTTTATTTAAGGTTATAAAACATGAACTAAATACACAATAGCAATATATTTTGTTTTATATTTTCAAAAATTGAATAGAAAAGATAGAATGTTGCAAACCTGTTGAATAGCATTTATCCATTTAAGTGGTAAGCAGGGTCCATGCAATAAATTCGTTCGTAATAAATGTTTGGTGGAATGAAATTTGATCGACTTAAAAAGTCTTCTGAATATTGATTAATTTGAGGAGAGAATTATCTGCTATTGCTACAAATAGGAAAAAAAAATCACATTTAGGCAAAGAAAAAAAGAAGAATAAAACAAGTTACAATATCTCAATATTCTAGGAGGTAAGTTATTATGATGTATATGGGATTAAAGGGGTGGTGTGTGTGTGCATGTGTGTGTACCAGACGTGCATGGAATGGGGAAGTTTGGGTGGTTTTAAAATGTATTTTGTTTTTTGAAATTTTATTTTAGTAATTTTTTGACAATCAGTTCTTATAATTTTTTGTTTAGTAAATAAGTAATCTTATTATTATTATTATTATTATTATTATTATTATTATTATTATTATTATTATTATTATTATTATTATTATTATT
>JAABOM020055144.1:0-15386 GCA_011800125.2 Solanum clarkiae | reverse complement strand
GACCCCAAAAAAGTGCCCGAAAATGTGCCTCGGAAGTGCCTATAATCGTAATTTTTATATATCTTAAAATCCGTGCGTGATATTAAATGTCAAAATTCATATTCTTGATCGGGGGGGGGGAGATTGAGTGGGAGATAGGTATGACCCCAATTTTAGAGAAACCATATCAAAATTTGAAAAATGCAAAATGTGATTTCCAAAGAGGTTTTCGTGCCCCAGAGGCGACGCGCCAATGGCGCGCCTCTATGTTATTTTTGCCCAGTTTCTGTTGTTTGGTCCAAGGCTTTTAGCTCTTGGGCCTAAGTCTTCCCATGTATAAAAATACCCATATTTAGCCATATTTCACCTTAATATCATACAAGACATTCCCGAATAGTCTTTCAAACACTTAGACAAATAACTCAAAATTCAAGTGCCAAATCTCATTCTAGATCTAAAGGATTTCGTACAAGCTTCAAGTTCTCATCTCAATATTCATGAAGAAATTCTCCAAAGTCAGTTTCAACCATTGGGTCCTTTCACACATGGTGCCCAAGCTTCCTTTTTACTTGAATTACATGTTTCTAAGTTGATTTTACTTATGGGTCTTCTATTATAAATTTGACTAGGAACTATCTTAGGGTTTTGTAAAAGTGTGACTATTTATGCATGTTTTGAGCCATGAATCTAATATCTGTAATGAGTTTTGATGAGGGATTTTAATGTATTTTGCAAGGTGGTATTACCAAGTGTTGGTGGGTTGATTTACATCAAGATTTCTTGTATGATTTCACTCTTTAATTGCATGCTTTTTCACTAGCATTACACACCCATCAAGTATTTGATAAAATATTTGATTTAGTGTTCTCGAGCTATTGATGATCAATTGCATATCCTATGACTTGTATGACTTTATGATGATGAGAGGATGGTACATATGTGTTTATTTCATGAAAAGTATCTATAGTGTTGCAAGTTGACCACACCTACTTGAGGGGGTGCCAGACATCAATCACTGTGGATGGCGATGTGAGACCACCATCAACCAATTGAGGGGTTAATACCTCGATCACCATAGATGGCAAGGTGAGACCACCATCAACCAATTGAGGGGTTGATGCCTCAATCCCCATGGATAGCAGGGTGAGACCATCATTAACCAATTAAGGGGTTAATATCTCAATCGCCTCTCCAAGGGGTGGTAGGCCTTGGACATGATGGTATCTTACTACACATGTAATATATTATATATAAGCATGTTTTACTTCAACCATCACTCATGCATGCCATATTTCTATATGCTCATGTATTGCCTAATTACACACTTCGATTATGTTGCCGATCTCTTGTTGCATTGCATCCTACATACTTAGTACATTCAAACGTACTAATTCATACTCTATGCCTACATGATGTTTCCATGTAGGAATCGGAGCTCCTCACAGTCTTCCTCATCCTCTCTGTGGCTAGTACAATCTCTACAAAGAAAGTTAGTGAGTCCTCAATTTTGGGGACAATGTCTTTGATCTTATGCTATGTATAAAGACTATCTTTTTTTATTGTACATTTTGACTATGAGGGTAAGCCTAGTTGCTTACCTTGGCCCATGCTAAGTTCTATGTTTAGAGGTGTTGTTGGACAAGTTATGTAATTATGCTATAAGCTTAGCTCTCTTTGACTCTTTCGATGTTTTATGATATGAAAGATGTCTTTTAGCCCCATATTCCCTTTTTACCATTATTGTTGTTTTATTGCTCCTGTGACCAAGGATGTGTAATGATATGTTAAGAGGCTTAATTAGGGTCCCGTCGGGTTCCCCATTCGCCGTGTCACGTCTAGGACCTAAGCTTGGATCGTGACATATTGCTAGAAAGGTCTATAGAGATTGTCTCATTTATATTTTGCATAAGATTTTGCCTTGTGATTTTGTTGAGTTAGATATGGTGAATTTTGATGTAATTCTTGAGATGGATTAACTGCATGCATATTATGCCTTTATTGATTGTAGAACTCGTAGGGACAAATTCCAATTCCCAAGTAAACCCATCCTTGAGTGGGAGAGTCCTTAAACTTGTCTCTGCTCCTATCTTGTCTCTACCGGATGGGTTGGAAGGTTTTGTTGTGTATTGTGAAGCCTTCTCGATTTGTTTGGGTTATGTTTTGATGCAAAATGGTAAGGTGATAGCCTATGATTCTAGACAACTCAAAGTGCATGAAAAGAATTATCCTACTCATGATCTTGAATTTGCTGTCGTGGTTTTTGTTTTGAAGATTTGGCTCGTTATTTGTATGGGGTGCATGTTGATGTGTTTACCAATCATGCGAGTCTCTAATATGTGTTCACTCAAAAAGATTTCGAGTTGAGACAACAAAGGTGGTTAGAGCTTCTTAAGGATTATGGTATGAGTGTGTATTATCATCCGGTAAGGCTAATGTTGTGGTGAATGCTTTGAGTAGGGTGTCTATGGGTAGCCTAGCTCATGTTGATGATAGGGACAAAGAGGTGGCTAGGGAGGTTCATTGGTTGGCTAGATTGGGGGTTAGGTTGGAAGAGGTTGATAATGGTGGTATTGTGATTGTTGATGGTTCAAAATCTTTCTTAGTTGATGAGATAAAAGCAAAGCAAGATGTTGACTCCTCCTTGTTAGAATTGAAGTCCTTGGTAAAAGAGGACTAGGTGGAGGTTTTCTCTCAAGGGGAAGATGGTGCCCAGGTACCAAGGTAGGTTGTGTGTGTCTTGAGTTGATGACTTGAGAGAGAAGATTCTTGGTGAGGCTCATAATTCTTTTTATTCTATCTACCCCAATTCTACCAAGGTGTATAGCGATTTGAGGGATGTGTTTTGGTGGGGAGGTATGAAGAAAGACATTGTCAAATTTGTATTCGATTGTCATAATTGCCAACAAGTCAAAACCGAACACCAAAGGTCGGCTGGCCTAACCCAAGATATAGAGATTCCTACTTGGAAGTGAGAAAAAATTAACATAAATTTTGTGGTTGTGTTGCCTAAAACTAGAAAGGGTTTTGATTCTATTGAGGTTGTGGTTGATAGGATGACAAAGTCGGCTCATTTCCTACTAGTTAATATTAATTATGGGGCCGAAGACTATGCTAAATTATACATTCATGAGTTGGTTAGATTGCATGGGGTGCCCTTGTCTATCATATCGGATCGTGGTGGTCAATTCACTTCTCACTTTTGGAGGTCCTTCCAAAGAGGTATTAACAATAAAGTAAAGCTTAATACGGCCTTTCACGCTCAAACAGATGGCTAAGCCGAAAGAACCATCCAAACTCTTGAGGATATGCTTAAAGCTTGTATTTTGGAGTTCAAGGAATATTGGGATGATCATCTTCCATTGATTGAATGTTGTGGGTGTTGTTGAAGATGATTATCCCAAATACCTATAAACTCTGAATACAAGCCCTAAGCATACCTTCAAGAGTTTGGATGGTTCTTTCTGCTTGGCCATCCATTTGAGGGTGAAATGTCGTACTAAGCTTTACCTTGGTTCCAAGACCCCTTTAGAAGGACCTCCAAAAGTGTGAAATGAATTGAGCACCAAGATCCAATATGATAGACAAGGACACCCCATGTAATCTCACCAACTCATGAATGTACAACTTAGCATAGTCTTCGGCCCCATAAGCGGTATTAACCGGTAGGAAAGGAGCCGACTTTGTCATCCTATCAACCACAACCCAAGTAGAATCAAAACCCTTCCTAGTATTAGGGAACACAACCACAAAATCAATGTTAATTTCCTCGATTCCAAATAGGAATCTCCATGTCTTGCGTTAGGCCACCCGACCTTTGGTGTTCGGCTTTGACTTGTTGGCAATTATGGCAACCAGACACAAACTTAGCAATGTCTTTATTCATACCTCCCCACCAAAACACATGCCTCAAATCCCTATACATCTTGGTAAAACCGGGGTGAAGAGAATAGGAAGAATTATGAGCCTCATCAAGAATCTTCTCTCTCAAGTCATCAACACAAGGCACACACAACCTACCTTGATACCTAAGGTCACTATCTCCCCCTTGGGAGAAAACCTTAACCTTTCCCTCTTTCACCAAGGCCTTCAATTCTAACAAGGAGGGATCAAGATCATGCTTTGCTTTTACCTCATCAACCAAGGAAGATTTTGAACCATCAACAACAACAATGCCACCATTATCAAACTTTTCCAACCTAACCCCCAATCTAGCCAACCGATGGACCTCCCTAGTTACCTATTTTCCCCCACCATCAACATGAACTAGACTACACATTGACACCCTACTCAAAGTATCCGCCATAACATTAGCCTTACTGGGATGATAATGCACACTCATATCATAATCCTTAAGAAGTTCTAACTACCTTTGTTGTCTCAAGTTAAGATCTTTTTAAGTGAACACATATTGGAGACTCTTATGATCAGTGAACACATCGACATGCACCCCATACAAATAATGATGTTAAATTTTCAAAGCAAATACCAAGGCGGCCAATTCAAGTTCATGAGTAGGATAATTGTTTTCATGCGCTTTGAGTTGCCTAGAAGTATAGGCTATCATCTTACCATTTTGCATCAACACACAACCCAAACCAATATGGAGGCATCACAATACACAACAAACCCTTCCATCCCTTCTGGTAGAGACACGATAGGAGTAGAGACAAGCTTATCCTTCAGGGTTTGGAAACTCTTTTCACACTCATCAGTCTAGAAAAACTTAGCCTTCTTTTGCAACTTAGTCATGGGAGAGGCCATAGAGGAAAATCCATTCACAAACCTACGATAGTAACCCACTAAGCCTAAAAAGCTTTAACGTCCGATGGGGTCAATGGCATACGCCAATTTCTAATCATATTCATCTTTTTAGGGTCCACCTTAATACCATCCTCCGACACCACATGACCTATAAAGGCAACCTCCTTCAACAAAAATTTACGTTTCTCATATTTAGCATACAGCTTCACTTCCCTCAATCTTTGTAGCACTACCCTCAAATTAGCCATATGCTCCTCCTTGCTATGAGAATAGATCAAAATATCATCAATAAAAACCACCACAAACAAATCAAGATAGGGTTTAAAGACCCTATTCATAAGGTCCATCAAGATAGTCGATACATTGGTCAACCCAAGAGACATAACCACAAATGCATAATGGTCATACCTAGTTCGAAAATCCATCTTGGTAATGTCACACTCCCTCACCTTCATTTGATGATACCCCGACCGAAGAACAATCTTAGAGAAGTGACTAGCCCCTTGAAGTTGGACAAACAAATCATCAAATTCTTGGGAAAGGGTACTTATTATTGATGGTAACCCTATTAAGTTGCTAATAGTCAATAAAGAATTTAAGAAACTCATCCTTCTTCTTCACAAACAATATCACTACACCCTAATGTGATTGGCTAGGCCTAATAAAAACCCTTCTCTAACAAGTTCCTCAATTGCTCCTTCAACTTCTTTAACTTCGCCGAGGCCATATAGTAAGCGGGAATAGAAATAGGTTGAGTATCAGGAAGGAGGTCTATCCCAAAGTCTATTTCTCTTTCAGAAGGAACACCGGGAAGGTCATTTGGAAAAACATCAAGGAACTTATTAACCACCGGAACCGACTCTATAGGAAAAACTTTGGACTCCATATCCCTAACCCTCAGAAGATGATAAAAACACACCTTAGAGATCAACTTTTGAGCTTTAATGCAAGAGATAAACCTATGCTTGACCACCACATCATGACTCTCCCACTCAAAGACGGGTTCATTTGGGAATTGGAATTCGACCCTATAGGCTCTACATTCAATAGAGGCATAATATGCATGCAACCAATGCATCCCAAGAATGACATCAAAATCAACCATATCCAACTTAACAAGATCACAAGGAAATATTTTATGCAAGATGCAAATGGGACAATTTCTATAGACCTTTCTAGCAACAATAGATGCACCAATAAGAGTACACACCTCATAAGATTCACACAACAATTCGGGCTCAACATGAATCTTTTTGGCAATAAGAGGAGTAATATAAGAAAGAGTGGCACCGAGTCTATTAATGCATACACATCAAAATCAAAGACGTTTAACATACCAATAATGACATCGGGTACCTCATCAATCCCTTGCCTCCCATGGAGAGCATAAAACCGATTGTGCCTTAGGGCACTACCTTGTTGGCCTTCTCTACCCAAAGGAACCGCATTAGCACCCCGGCCTTGAGGACAAACATCCTTACCCTTGTTGCAATTTCATGGACAATCAATCATCTTCTGGCCTACTTCCCCATGACCAAAACAAGCATTGGTATCCATCAAGCATGGGCCACCATGACCCCTACCACACTTTGGACAAATGTATCTAGGCATCACACCACCACCCTCTTGGGGCCTTGAGTAGTCATTGGAAAACCTCCCACTAAGGGCATGAGAAGACCATTGGCCTTGGTGAAACCAGCCACCATTGTGACTTTGGAACTTACCATCAAAACGGGCCTTCTTGGCCTCATGAACCCTTCTCTTACTCAACTTTTCTCCCTCTATTTGATCGGCATAAGTCATCAAGCGGGACAAATCCATGTCAATAATCAACATAGCAGATTAGCACCTCCTCACTCACCAAGTCAGATACACCCATCACGAACTTGTTCATTCTAGACCTTGGGTCAACAACCAAGTGTGGAGAATATTTTGAGATTTGGTTGAACTTGATGGCATGCTCCCTCACACTCATGGATTCTTGCTTCAAATTCATGAACTTTACCATATTGGCCTCTCTAAGCTTAAGAGGGAAGAACCGGTTGAGAAAAGTAGCCTTAAACTCCTCCCATAGAACCACATTGTTGTTCCTATTCTCCTCGTTCCGTTAAGTGTACCATATTTGGGAAACCCCCTTGAGTTGGTAAGCCTCCAATTCTGCCTTCTCCTCTGACGTCACACCTATTATAGCCAACACTTTGTAAACCCCATCAATAAATTCTTGAGGGTCCTCATCCACCTTAGACTCATTGAACTCCAGTGGGTTCATCCTCATAAAGTCCCTCACCTGAGATGCAGGAATAGGAGCATGAGGGGCTTGGGCCCCTTGGTTAGCCACAACTTGAGCTAGCAAGGTGAGAGCATCCCGGAGCTCTCCATGACCCGATTGTTCCTCGAGTGTGCGGGCTCTTCTTTCTCTTGTTTTAGGCATGATCTATCATAGCAAAGAAAAATCATTAGGGGGAAAACCATTACCTAAAATTCAATAGCACGACATAGAGTGAGAAGAAGGGAAACATTTCCTAAAACGTCTCAAAACCTCTTCCTCATAGTTGTGGTACAAAACATAACCATGAATAAGACTCTAATCAATGTGGTATGTTGGATGTCGAGGAACATTAATAATCTAGTACTCTGACACCAAGTTTTTCATGACCCAAGCCTAGGGCCAAGATGTAACACGGCCAATGGGGAACCAGAAGGGAGCCCAATCAAGTATCTTAACATATCATTACGTATCCTTGTTCGCAAAAGCAATAAAACAGCAATAGGAGATAGTAAAGAGAGGATATGAGGCTAAGGGATATCTTTCATATCATAAATCATCATAGAGTCAAAGAGAGTCAAGGCTCATAGCATTATTACATAACTTGTCCAACAATACCTCTAAACATAGAATTGAGCAGGGGCCAAGACAAGCAACCGGGATCACCCTCATAGTCAAAGCATACAATAAGGAAAAGAGAGTCTATACATAGCATAAATCAAGAAAAGTATTTCCTCAAAGTTGAGGACTCACTAACTTGCTTTGAGAGATATCACACCAGCCACGTGGAGGAGAAGGATGACCAAGTGGGGATCCGGTTCCTACATGGTAACATCATGTAGGCATAGAGTATGAATTAATACGTTTGAATATACTAAGTATGTAGGATGAAATGCAACAATAGATAAGGAACATAGTCAAAATGCATAAGTAATCAATAGATAATCATATAACAATATGGCATGCATGAATGATACTTGAAGTGAACATGCTTGTATATGGAACATATCACATGTATAGGAATAGACCATCATCTTAGACCAAGCAACTTAGTACTTGGAATCTAAGGTAGATTACCCCTTAGAAGTGATTGAGGTACCAACCCCTCAATTGCTTGACGACTTACCCCCCTCTCCATCCAAGGTGATTGAGGTACTAACCTCTCAATTGGTTGATGGCTTACCACCCCCATCCGAGATGATTGAGGTACCAACCCCTCAATTGGTTGATAGTTTAACACCCCATCTGAGATGATTGAGGTACCAACCCCTCAATTAGTTGATGGCTTACTACCCACATCCGAGATGATTGAGGCATCATCCCTCAATTAGCTATGGTCAAGACATAACATAATATATATATCTCATGAATTCAACAAATACATATCATCCTTTCATCATCATAAAGTCACTTAACTCATATGCCAAGCATTAGGCCTTCGACAACTCATGACACATTAACTGGACATTTTATCAAACACTTGGCAGGTGTGTAATGCTAATGTAAAATCATGCAACTCAAGAGTGAAATCATTTAAAAACTTAATGTAAAACCACCCACCAATGCTTTGTAATACCCTTATATGATATACATTAAAACCCTTTATCAAATCTCAAGATAGATCTAAGATTCATAGCTCAAAACATGTATAAACAGTCAAACTTTAACAAAACCCAATATAGTTCATAGTCAAGTTCATAATAGAAGATCCATAAGTAAAATCAACTTAGAAACATGTAATTTAGGTAAAAAGAAAGCTTCAGCACCATGGGTGAAAGGATCCAATGGTTGAAACCCACATACCTTGACTTTGGAGAATCCTTGAAGAAGGTTGAAAATGGAGACTTGAAGCTTGAGTGAAATCCTTGAGACCCGGATGAGTTTTGGGACATGAAATTTGGGGTAAAATGTTAGTCTAAGTATTTGAGAGGGTATTGAGGAATGTCTTGTATGATATGAAGGTAAAATATGGCTAAGTATAGGTATTTTCAGACTCAAAACTCTTGACTGAGAAAACAAAACAATCAACAAAATAGGCATCTCCGCACCCTGGCCGCGTTGCGCCAGGGCGCGGAATGCTCTTTGGAATTTGCATTTTGGAAAATTGAAATTGCAATTCGGTTGCTCTAAAATCAGGGTTAGACAAATTTCTCACTCAATTTTGCCTCTAGATCAAGAATATGAAATCGAATTTTTGATATCATACAGGGATTTTGAGATATATGGAAAATTATGATTTTGAGCACTTCCGAGGCACATTTTCGGGCACTTTCTTGGGTCGTTTCAGTCTTGGAATCCAAAACTTGCTCTTGATTTTCCTTAAAATTATATTGGGGTTTTGGTAGAGGCTTTTGAAAGGATTTGAGAGTGTATTTAAGTTAGGAGTGATGACTTGATCCATTGAGATAGGGTTTAGGTCTTTTGGGGAGCTTAAAATAGCATTAGAAGTCCAAAAAGATCATTAGAATAAATAAAATTCATCAACACACCATTAATGAAACTGAGAGAAAAATTGACAAAGTGTCACCTCACTTGAGGTTACATGGGTTGTGTGGCACTCCAGGGGTTGTGTGCAGTGCCCGTGAGATGATACTTAGTCAAAAATTTGGAAGTTGGGACACTTGGGAAAAATTAACATCATCGTCACTTTGACATGAGACTCCATGAGGCGTGTGGTGCTACACGGTCCATGTAGTGGCCCATGGAGTTACATTTGGTCAGAAAAATGTGGGTAAGAGGCTCCACGCCAGGCCACACGGCTTGTGAAGCTTGCCACGGCCCGTGAAGATGGTCGTGGCAGTACATTTGGTCAAGGAAACTCCCTCTCACACCAACCTTGCCTCACTTGCACACACCCACGGCTGGCCACATGGTCAGTGGCAAGCCACACAGCCTGTGCCACTGGCCATGTCCCAACCCTTACCAAAAATGGTCTTTTCCATCCCAAAACAGTCCACACGGCTTATCCAAAGCCTTATTATCCATCTAAGTGCTTGTGTGATATTATTGCATGGGAGGGTCTCACGAAAATGGTCATAACTCCTTCATCCGAACACGGAATGGGGTGAAACCAAGTGCGTTGGAAAAATAACTCAAAGATCTGTCATTTTACATCTCATGGGTCATCCTGTTTTTTTGTGCTAAAAGTTATACTCATTTAAAGTTGACCTTGGCACAAACCAACACCCAAAACTCAATTCATAGGGAAGTCTTGAACTCGTCTAAATACTAGAAGTTTCCCCACGACCTTAATACACTCTCCACCTACATAAATGAGACTTGGAATATGGATACAAAAGAGCATGGAGTTATAGGGTGTCATATAAACAACCTAGATAACTTTCATACATAAATTATGGTGCTCTTGATGAGATGTCCGAGCGATTGAAAAAATTAAACATGCTTGACATGTTCAAACAATTCTCATTTGGCTATCTTCTCGAATTACCTACTATGGAAGTTCAATCCCAGCTCATATAACACTTGGTGCAAAATAAGGAACAGAGTGATCGGCAAGAGATGTTCACATTCTGCTTGAATGGCCTTGTAATTGAATTTGGTATTATTGATTTTAAGGCTGTAACTGGTTTCAAATGTGGAACATTGGATGATTTTGTCCATGAATTGATTGGTCCATCAAAACTCATGCAGAAGTATTTTCCAAATATCAAGAATCGAGGTGTGCCAAATAAAGGAAGATTTTATTAGGGTCTTTAAAGACGAAGAACTAATCGAGCCAGATGATGTATTTCATATGTGCATCATCTATTGTATTAGTGCTTTTATACTTTTATCTCCTCCTCAAAATACATTTGTTCCAGAAGACCATCTTTTATTGGTAGAGTCGGAAAAGTATGTTAACTATCCGTAGGTCTATCTCTCATTCCTCGATTTGAGGGACTGCTTAACTAAACTATGGTTGCAGACTAGGAGAGGTTGTTGTTCTTAGGATTCCCTTTGGCTCTTCAAATCTGATTTTACAATTGTTGCAACCAAGTTGATAGGTCGGTTGCAATTCGTCAATTTAATTGGACCCCGCATATGTTCAATTAGCCAATTCCAAAGAGGAAGATTTTTTATGCACACTTCAAAAGAGGAATGTTCTGAGCATGTGGGAACCAAGTAACATTATTTTTTTAAATTTTTAATTTTTAATTGTACATTCTAATTTTTTTTTATTATTAGTACAAGTTTAAGAATATATCATTCACCCTCTATGAGTTGTTCGCGATTTTGGTGGAAGAGTTGTCTGTGATGAATGCCAGTGGGGTTTGCAAATTTCAGGAGCAACCTCATCCAAATTGTCATCCCCAAAATTTCAGTCAGCCAGAAGAGCTCAGTGTGCCGAATGATACCGGAGTTTGCAGGAACGATGAGCAGCCCCTTCCTAACTGTCATTCCAATAATTTAGAAAAAAGCGACACCTCTACCAAATTTGAAGCCAACAAGATTGAAGCCATTGAGAAGCTTGAAAAAGAGATTTATTTAGTATGTTTTTAATTTATCACCCCGACTGTCCCTTATACGTTGCTCTTTATATGATTTTTCATTCTATGTTGAATTGGTTACACGTTCGTCATCAATTATCAACCTTGGAGGCTACGGTTGACGAACAATTTAGTGGAATGAAGATTTTCATTAAGGATTCATTCAAAAATTATATGTTTGAATATAAGAATGCAACAAAATTTTGATCCAAAAAGTGATTTCCAAAGATGTCACTCAACTAATACTCAACCATTTTTATACTTTATTTACATTTTTTTAAAGAATTGTGTTTTGTTTTTCAAATTTCTGCGTTGTTACACAAAAAATCAATTTCATTCATTAGTTTTTTTTATTTTTCATACTAGGCTTGTAGTGTAAATGAAGAGAATTTTTCAAAAGAGGCTAATGAAATTGTGATCTCCCGAATGATCTTCCAACAGCCCCTACGGTTTGATATATTTAATTTATTTTTCCTTTTTTGGTGGGTTCTTCTTACTTTTCTTAAAGTAGTTGCTGAATTTTTTTACTATATAGGGTGATGATTTTTTATATAAAATATTAGTTAAATACATGATTTTTTTTTTTACCTTATATGTGCTACACTTTGTTTTTTTTATTTTAAGATTTTTTTTGTGTGTGTAATATGTGGAGTTTACTAACTGTTGCTTCTTTTTTGCCTATGAAGTGTTATGCAATTTTTTTTCTATGTGTATATTTGATTATTGATTACTTTAAGTGGTACCTTAAATTGGTAGATTATGTTGGTAAATCTGTTATTCTGGTTTGTGCATTAATTGGTGAGAGATTTTGCAAAATATTTCTTTTGGTGCTACCTAGATATTTTAAATCTTTTATTTTTTTATTTATTTGGGTTGTTATTTTTTTTATGATAGTTTATGAAGGTTAATTTTTGTCAGCTAATGTCTAGTTTTTTTAATACTTTGACCAAACTGCTTTATGTTGGTTACTTAGTTGTATTTTTTAATTTATATATACAAGTGTTTGGGTAATTTACTTCCAGGAGGATGTACACAATCAAGTTGAACAATGTGGTGTCAATAGCAAGCCACAGTGCGTCGATGATGCATTGTTATCACATGCTGGTAAATCTTTCTATTCAACTGCTCTTTTTGGCCAAGTATCTATTAGTTTCTATTTTGCTTTAGGTAGTTAATAATTGATTAGTTCAACTTATAGGAGAAGTGAGAGGTGTCACTCATAAGACGTCTATGCTTGATGACTTGAATTACCAGACTTAAGTGAATCTTATCTTGTTGCTCTAGAAAATAAGGTCTCATATGTTACGCCAATGCAAGAAGCAAGAGCTAAGGCACCTGGAAAGTATGCTCAATCCCCGTACACCGACCTTAGTGACACAGTTGATTTTTCAGTCAAACCCCCTGCCATATTCCACAGGAAGTAGCCATTTGATGAATACAATAATTTTGATGTGAAAAAGGATCTGATTGATTCATTTCAACTATGGATAAAGTAAAAGTTGTCAAATAAACATGGCAAGTACGTATATTTTTTTTATTTTATCTTATTACTATCTTTTTTCACATCAATTAACCATTTGACCCTTTTTGCTAGGAAACAAAGTGCATTTCCTGTTGCTTCCAATAAGGTCAATCCCCCTTTTGATTTTGGGGTTGATAGAGTAGAACTGATGGACTGGTTCTACGACTTGACCACAACTAGACGATCATGGGGAGATTCGATAATATAAAGAAATGCTCTGTCCTTTCACTTTTTTTAAATACTCATAACTCACTTTACAAACTGCGAAATATATTTTTAATACAGCATGTTGATTTTATTATGCACTACCCTCGAAAAAAATGAAGTATGGACTCAAAAATGATATAAGATTTACATTTATGGACTCCTTTTTCATATGATGGATTGAAAAAATACATGATTCTTGGTTGAAGAGTATGAAAGATAATAGAGTAATTACCCCCTAACATGAGGTTGCTCAATACATTTGCAGATTTAAGATGTATGCAAATATCCATGGGAGTTAGTTGACTATATTTACATCCAAGGAAAAAAGATCTCTGAGAGTTGTTTCCTGAATCCGAAAGAGAGTACTTAGGTCAGTTGACTATATTTGCATCCCCATCAACATACCTGGATTATGTCAATGAGTGTTGATTGTCATATGCATAAAAAGCTTTTGTATTCATGTGTGTGAATCTTTGTTTGAAGTTGGATCAAAACACTGTGTTGTTGTCAATCTTGTGTTGAAGAAACTTGCACAAATAATTTTATTGTTCTTCATTAGCACAAGATTTTATGGTAAATGGAGTGACATTGATTGGAAGAAGAAGATGAATTCTATGGATCGTGCTCTCGGAGATTCTCTAGATTACTTCATCTGTGACGATATTCCTCAAAACGTGATGATTTGAAGTAAGTTTTTATTTTTTTTAAATATTTATCTCTATAATAACATCTTAATTTTTTTCCAAGAATTATTTTATGCTGGTTGGTGATTTTTAGTTGGTTAGACATGTTGCATAAATTTTTTTCATTTTTTCTTAATATTTTGGTGTTATTGTTGGCTAAATAGTAGTGATATTTATTTGGTGATTTTTGTGATATTATTGGTTATTTTGACTGATATTAGTGATATTGTTGGTTTTATTTGTAAGAGAATATAGTTGACAGTTGGGTGTATTGGTGATATTTGGTGTTATTGTTGGCTGAATATTGGTGATATTGTTGGTCATACTGGTGATATTTGTTGGTTATATTTGTTGATATTGGTTCTATCTAATTTTTTAGACAGTTGGATATATTTTGTTGGTTATATTGACCGATAATTTGTGATATTGGTGATACTGTTAGTTATATTTGCAAGGAAATACAATCAACAGTTTATTGTATTGGTGATATTCTGTGTTATTGTTGGCTAAATATTGGTGATATTGTTGGTTATATTTGTTGATCTTGGTTATATTTTATTTTTAAGACAATTTGTTATATTTTTTGGTTAGTACTCCATTTAATTATAATTATCTTTTCATTTATTTTTCAGTGATTGTGGTTTATACACTTGTGTTTTTGCTGAATATAATTCGCAAGGCCAGTTAGATAAGTCTATTTGTTTCATAGATGCGCATCTATTCCATTTGAAGTATGGTGCATTGCTTTGGGAATATGGAAGTAGAAAGATAGAGGATGAAGCAGTTAGTGAAAGAGAAGTCACTGAGAAGGTTGTTAGTCGATTTGGGGCTCCCAAAGTTGCAAGGAAATATATTCCAGTCAGTGACAATGTGGGTTGTTCAGAGTTGATACGTCAAAGAAAGAATTAGACACTTTGTTATCATATTCTACTTTCACACACTTCTATAAATGTTGATTTTATGATTTTTTTTAAGACTGTTTCGAATTTTTGGTCATTGTTATGGATCTGTAGTTATATATTGTTAAGAGATTTATCTATATAACTAGTTGATTTTTTCCCCTATCAGCATGTTTGTGTTCGTGCGGATTTTTGGGGTTAATTTTAGATGTATTTTTTTGTTATATTTTTGAAGTTTTAAAGACAGACAATGATTTAGGTGAATTTAATTCTATAAGTAGCTTGTCAAATTGTTATCAAACAGACCAATTACAATAGTTACAACAAAAATTAAAACCAAATACAACTCTAAAAGTTAGTTGTGCATATTTCACTAAAATAAGTCACTAATTACAAGAAATATATTAACATAGCTGTTAGAACCCGTTTTTTTTTTTTTTTTTGAATTTTTGAAATGTTTGTGAAAGTTGATCACATGCTGAAAATTTTGAACAATTCGAAACTAAAGTGACTATTTTAAAGGTTGAGATCAAGTGAATTACTTTTATATAAATTATTCTTGGGAGTTAGAAATCGTAAGTC